>SJYC01139062.1:0-17046 GCA_006408675.1 Madoqua kirkii
TGATTAATAAGGTTGCATATCTTTTCACATTTTTGTTGTTTTCACGTTTACTTTTCTGTAAAATTCTTGTTCATATCTCTGTCCTGTTTTTCCATTGAGTTCTTTCTTATTACTTTGTAGGATTTTTTTTTAATCCTTTTGTTGGTTATGTTTATTGACAGTATCAACTTCTCCTCAATGACTTATCTTTCCATTCTCCTAATGGTATCTTTCAATGAACAGAAGATAGAAAGTTTATTGTGGCTCATTTTATCAGTCTTAAGAAATCTTTTTGTACTTGAAGAATTGTGTATTCTATTCTATAATCTCCAAAAAGCCTATCTGTCTTATATTTCACATTTAGATCTTTGACAAACCTGTAATTGATTGTAAAGGATATAAAGTTCCCTTTACATCAAGGAGGTCAACATTTATTTATCCCATCTGGGTATTCAGTTGACACAGTACAGTTTATTGAAAAAGAGCATCCATTCTCCAGGGCTATTCTCCATCAACTTTGTCATAAGTCTAGTGTTGATATATGCATGGTCTATTTCTGTGCATTATTCTATTTCATTGTTGTGTTGGTAGATATTTTCAATAATTCTAAATTTAACTTTATAATGACTTTTCATATCCAATGGTTGAATTTTCCAATTTTGATCATCTTCACCATGGTGTTATTTCCCATTTATCTTTTGCATATCTATGCAAATTTTAGAATCTGCTTGTGAATTTCCACCTTTAAAAAACTACAGTGTGTTTGGTGGGGCATGGGATGGAGGGAATACACTGAATTATGAGATCAACTTATTGAGTCTTTAAATTCTTGATCTGAATGTAGACCTCTTATTTAGGGCTTTATATCAAAGTTTTCTGTTTTTTTGTTTTGTTTTGTTTGAGGTCTTACAGATCTGTTTTAAATTTATTCACACAGTTATATTTGAGGTGAGTGAATTATTTATACGTATCTTTTTAAACATATTTTCTAAATTATTTGAGAAATACAGAGAAATACAATCGATATTTGTATATTGACCTTCAGTCCAGCAACCTTGCTAAATTCGTTTTATTTCTTTTGAATTTTTTCAAATATAGTCTGTGAGTAGTAACATTTTTATTTTCTTCCTTTTTAGTTTTTATTTTTCTTGTGTTTTTGTACTAAGACCCGTAGTATAATATTGAATAGAAATGGTAAGAGTGAATAAGCTTGCCTTTTCTCCATCTCAGCAAGAAAGCTTTCAATATTTAACCTTTACATATGATGTTTACAGTAAATTTTTTGTAAATGTCCTGTAGATGATGGCAAGCAGTTTCCTTCTATTTCTAAGTATTGTAAATGTTGAATTTTATCAAATGCTTATTTTACATATATTGAAATCATTATAAGACTTTTTTACTTTATTTGTTCACATTGAGTTATGCTGATTTTTGTTGTTGTTGTTCAGATAGTTTCAGCTTTGATCTCTGGAAGCTGTTTTATCCCCTATGACATACTCCTATCAGTGTGGGATTGGTTTCTTTGTTTTGTGTGTACTTTTTTACTTTCTAGAATGATATAATGATAAAATGAGCCTCAGGCTCATCTTGTATATTTCCTGCCCCAGTACAAGAATTGGCCATTTCTCCAGGGAGCCAGCATTGCACATATTTCTGTATCTATATTAAGCTAAACATGAGTTCATACTGATATGTTGGACTAATCCGCAGGGCAGGGCTGATTCCAGTCGCCTCCCTTTGCTTCTCTGTAAACTCCCACTCCAGCAGTGAGAATTATACCTTCTACTATTCAGCCACCCGTTTACCTAATTGTTCAATTCCAGCGTATATGTGTAGAAGCATCATAACTCAGATGTACATGGGAAATGACTTTATAACTAGAGTACAGTGTTTATGTGCAATTTATTTTTCCTTTAGTCTTCTAGATGCCTCTCATTTCCAAAGTTAACTTAGCTTTCGAATTTTTCACCCTCCCCTTCTGTGAGGTTGCTTTGCACATTAACTGTGATCTTTCTTCTTACTTCTGAATCCTGCAGCCATAATCTCTAGTTTTATTGTCTTTACAGTTTTGCCTTTTCCAGAATGTCGTAAAATAGAAAACAATATGTAGTCTTTTCAAACTTGTTTCTTTTACTAGCAAGATGCATTAAGGTTCATTTCTGTCTTGGTTGCCTTTCTTTGTTGTTGAATAATATACTGTTGTATAGATGTATTAGTTTTTTTTTTTAATTTTTTTAATTCATTTGCCTGTTGAAGGACATCCTAATATCTTTTGGTTTTGGATGATTAAGAGGAAAGCTACTATAAGCATTTCCATGCAGAATCTTGTATGTACATTTAAAATTTTAAATCAGTTGGGTAAATATTAGCACAACTGCTGATTGTGTGACATTTAGCTTTTTAAGAGTCTGCCAGACCATCTTCCAACATGACTATGCAGTTTGCATTCCCACCTACCAAAAATGATAGTTCTTGTTGCTATTCTCATAGGCATTTAGTACTGTCAGTTTTTTGGATTCTAACCATTATAATAGGATATGCAGTGGTGTCATTTTTTAATTTATAATTACATAATGACATTTGATGTTGAACATCTTACATGCTTATTTGCTGTTTGTATCTTCTTTGGGGCTTTCCAGGTGGCTCAGTGGTAAAGAATCTGCCTGCCAAGTAGGAAACGGGAGTTTGATACCTAGGTCAGGAAGATTCCCTACAGTTAGGCATTTAGTACTGTCAGTTTTTTGGGTTCTAACCATTATAATAGGATATGCAGTGGTGTCATTTTTTAATTTATAATTACATAATGACATTTGATGTTGAACATCTTACATGCTTATTTGCTGTTTGTATCTTCTTTGGGGCTTTCCAGGTGGCTCAGTGGTAAAGAATCTGCCTGCCAAGTAGGAAACGGGAGTTTGATACCTAGGTCAGGAAGATTCCCTACAGGAGGAAATGGCAACCTACTCCGGTATTCTTGCTTGGGAAATCCCATGGACAGAGGAGCCTGGCAGGCTATAGTCCATGAGTTCGAAAACAGTCGGACACACTTCACCACCACCACCACATCTTTAATGAGACTTTCAGATACTAGGCCCATTTTTAAATAGGGTTGTTTTCTTACTCTAACATTTAAGAGTTCTTTGTGTACTTTGGAAATAAGTCTTTTATCTAGTATGTATTTTATAAATATTCTGTCTGTGACCTATCTGTTCATTTTCTAACTGTATTTTGTAGAAGTTTTAAATATTAATAAATTCCAACTCAATATTTTGTGGGTTGTGCTGATTTTTCTAAAAACTCATTGTTAAACTTGGGGATCAGAGGTAGTTGCCTATCGGAGCAGGTTATATATGGAGGGAGGGAGTGGAAGCAGAGGAACAGTAAATCTCTAGGGTTTAGTCGCTTCTTATGTCAACCTTCAAATAATCATTCTTATTTCAAGCCCCTGGCTGTACCCCTCAGGAAAATCAAGAACTCTCATTTCTGAACTGTCTTGCTGTTGTCGGTTTCCTCCTAAATAGGTGGATGGGATTGATCTGACTTTGCTCTGCTAGGTTGGTTGTTAACTCATCCATCTGTTTTCCATCTTCCAAAATTTTGTCATGTGGAGTCCCCTCTGGTTTTCTTTTTCCTAATGAGTATATATGGTTGCTAATCATTTACTTTCATTTTACTGGAGTTTAGAAAAGGGAATAAAGGTAACATACATTTTAATCTGCCATATGTAATTAGCTGAATCCTGAATTTTTTTTAACTCATCTATTTTTATTTTTTAAGCAAGCCATCTGATTTACAACTATGTAAGTTCAGAGCCCTGAGAATACTGAGTAAACCTGTGCTTAATTTCTTTGTCTCCATTTCCTACTGATTTTATTACATACCCTTTAGAAAGTAGCCAAAATAGTCACTGATAGAAATTATTTTAGGAGGATATGTCTTCCCAAATGGTACTTTGTTGTACCATAATTTAAGTATTTGCGAGAGTGTCATGTAATATCAGTGGTAAAGAATCCGCATGCTAATGCAGGAGGCACAGGAGATGTGGGTTCAGTCCCTGAGTTGGGAAGCTGCCCTGGAGGAGGAAATGGCAACCTGCCCCAGTGTTCTTGCCTGGAAAATGCTATGGACAGAGGAGCCCATGGGCTACAGTCCGTGGGATCACAGAGAGTCAGACATAACTGAGAACACACACATGTAATATCAGACTCATTATAAGAAGATGAACATCTGGCAAACTTACTTTTTTTTTTTTTTTTTTAATGAAGAAATATTGAAGGGAAAAGTGCACCTGACATTCAGGAATATATAGAGGATACCAGACCAATAGGGAAGATAAATTGGGGAAAAATAGCTAAAATAAATACAGTAAGTGCGTATGAGCTATGAACAAAAGAGATTAAATAAGCTTCAGAAATACAAAGAGTTAAACAATGTCTCATGGATTTTTTTTTTTTTCAGGTGAAAAGTTAGATAATTTTCAAAGCTGGAGTTGAATCAAACGTTAAATAATGGCAACAGGTGATTTAAAAAGAAGCTTACGGAACTTAGAACAAGTGCTTCGCTCGCTAAATTATCCTAGAGAGGTGGATTGTGTAGGGTAAGCTGCAATACTGAACTTCTTTGTATTATTTTCACTAATGATGTGAGGTAACATTTGACATGGGAGGAGTATCTAAATAAAAATACAGATTTTATATAGATCCTTTAATTTTTTTCATCGAAGTTACTGAGATATTTTAGAAAGCAGGAGTTTGTTTCTAAGTAAGAATTAGTGAAAAATTCCAACTCAAGAGATTTAAAACAGCTTTTAGAAGTAGAAGCACAATATGGTAAGTATGGTTTCTGCACAACTTTTAATCTCATGGAAGTATAATGGATTTCTTTAATTCTGTAGTTTACCAGCCTCCCACATTTAGTTGAGTGGTATTCCTTTTTGATTTGGAAGATTCTAGTTAACAGATGTCTTATGACAACTTATATCATACTTGTAGATTGTTGTTAAGCTGTCTCACTTAATAGCCCCACTTTGAACCATTTGCTTTAGTTTCCATTGTCCAGATATGACTGACTTGCCTTTATAAAATATAGCAACATATGTTTCTTCTCTAGTTCTGCTAGTCTAATATACAATCCTATCATTCTTTAGCCTTTGATACCTCTTTTCCTTCCTGTGTGGGGTTGCTGACTAAATATTTCTCCCAGTAGAATGCAGCTTGACGTCTGGTGCTTTTATTCAGTTCACTGCAGGTTCCCCCTTTCTAGACTGCATGGAACATCTTAGAAGCTAATTAGACATGTATTCTATGAATGTATTGAGGGACAAGTTCATATTACGTATGTGTTCAAGTAGTGAGTGAACCTGAGTTAAACCAACTCAGTAGCATCCAAGATATTCTCATTGCGAATCAGGGAAAACTAAGAGAAGGCTGCTATTGAAAGGGTAGTGAAGAGACAACGGAAAGTTTAGCTCAGATGACTGTTATTACGACCATCATTTGTGAGAAGCAGAAGGTTATTCCCTACTCTGCTCCCATACTATGTACCAGTCATATATTGGTTTCTCAAAACAGGGACATCTCTACTATCCAGACTTGCAGGAACTAATCAGATTGAGTAACCACATTTTCTTCTTCCCACTTTTAAGCATGAGCATTTTAAAAGGCATTTTGGATAGAAATAATTCTGAAATATACTGATTATTCTCCTGTCTTCTGAGTATAGTATCAAACATTTGATTTTTCTTATTGACCTAAGCTTATCATTAAGAACAAGTTTAGATTATTTTATAATGTAGTAATGTCTGCAGGGTTTATTGACACGGGATTGGGGGAGGTAACACTATCTTGCTGCTTCAGATTGCTCTCCTTGGTCACACACACACACATACCCATACCCACACCCCCTCCCCTGCCCCGCTCCATGTATTTTGGGTTTCTTTATACTTTTTACCTTTTTAAAGTTTTATCCTGACATCTGTTGTTTTTTATGTTGGCTTGCCAATTTATAGGATCTGTTTTTCTTATTGTTTCTAGTCTTAAGTCCATGGAAACTGGATAACCAATATTTTTGAGATTATTTAGCAAAAGAGGTATTCATTAGACTGGCTTTTTTCTGTTATAAAGTTCATAAAATAGATATTTTTCTGTAAAAAGTACTTTTTCATGTTCTGTTTTGAACTGTCTTACAGAGAGACAGAGTTGCCAGAGCAATTTTCTCATTGAGTAAATTATAATTATACCCATAAAGATAAAAGAGAAACAATTTATTTTTGTCCTGAAAAAACAAATGTAATGTTATCATATTTGTTCTCTTCCTTATTTTAAAATTTGGGGCAGGATGGGGAGATGTGTATACATGTTTGAATTTTGTGGAAAACAATCGTTTGAAGTAAGTGCATTGTTACATCAGTTGAACAAACACTTGCTGTGCTTTGTTGAGAGAGAATCAGTGAAGGTACTTCTTGGTGAGAAAGATCCATTTGTGGAGACAGACAACAGTACCAGACAAGGGCATGAGGCATCAGATCCTGAACACCTGGGGAGTTGTTCTAGAGAGATCCTTGTGGGTCAGAAAGATGGCTTCATGGAAGGCTTGAGATTGGATGGATTATTCATACAGAATGAATGACACATAACTGAAGAGAAAGACATACTTTTCTAGGCTAGAAGAATTAGCATAATCTAACAAGGTAGATTCCAAATGAGCCTGATGTCAGGGGAAGATCGTAAACTAATCAACCTTGTTAGCAGTGATGCCTTTTCCAGCCCTGGTATCCTCCTCTGTAACTTAGAATTCAAAGTATTTTTCTCTTGGAGGTTTATGATAAAGAGTAAGTGAGGTAATATGAGAATGTTTGCAAAACCATAAAGCCTACTTGCGTACTATAAGGAGGTACATTTGCTGTATCGATAGGGGAAAATAGACTAGATCAAATAAGGCCAGTCTTTGGAAAATCAATAAATACTGTGATAAACAGACTGTTGGTATTGATGCTGGAGAGTTTTTGTTTCATAGTGATTTGGCTACACTGGTTTAGAGTAGGGGATGGAATCTGAAGGGTCTCATGCATCACCTAATTATTATGGCTGTTGTGTTAAATTATGAGTTTTCAACAGCTTTTCTTTGTGGAATTAAGCATATTAAAAACCTTTTTCTCTTTTTTTCCATACAGTTTGGTAAAGGGAGATACAGCAGCCTCTCTGCCCATCATCAGCTATTCCCTTACCTCATACTCACCCTATGTAGCAGAACTTCTGGTCGACTCCAATGTTGAGCTCCTAGCAAAGAATGACTTGCGCTTCATAGATCTGTCTATAAGGTATTTGAGTTTATGAAACAATAATTCTTTTAGAAGTCATCGAATTTTTTTTAGATCAATATTTTTATAACTCCTTACATATATAGTTGACAGTATTTTCATATGTGTTTCTTTTATGCAAATGCAGTCTCTGTTACAATCAAGATGCAATTTGTTTGCTTTTATGTTTCATACTCTAATAAATACGCTGACTGGTAAACATTTAGCATTGATTATTATTTGTCTATTTTATATCTATTTTTAGTAAAATTTGATATACTGGCAGAAGTTAGAGTGAATGTAGTTTTATTAAGTACAATTTGTGGTTCATAGAATTGTGAGTTAATTTATTAATTTAGTTGTTTGTAAGAAGGAACTGCAACTTATGTTAGAACAACTTGTGTTCCTTGAGATCTGAAACCATGTCTTATTATCTACTTTGGCATCTATACTTGTACTACATGTATCCTGAACTTAATCTCTGTTTGATTTTGCAAAGCCCTACTTTGTATCATTAATTTTATTTATGTACTGTGGTTTATGTAACCTTAAAAAATAGTAAAAACCAATTTATCAAATCAAATCTGCTTTTTTTTTCTTTTTTAAGTAAAGAGTTTGATGAGATGGTAGCTTTTATATGTAGTCTCTGTTAATCTTCCCTTTCTTTGCTTCTTACCTCAGAAAGCATTCATGGCAGCCTAAAAGGACTTCTAGGAAATCTGAGGTTATACAGAAGAGATTTTGGAAATTACTGTTTTAATCTATTTCTTTGATTTTACACATGAGAAATTGAAACTGAGTAGCCTACTGACTTGTCTAAAATTGTCATAATTTCTATAAACAAAGAGAACTATGGTTTTCTGATACCTGGTATTAGCAAGCGAAGGAGTTTTTCTAGTTCCTATGAGAATATTTGAAGCTTTTCATGATTATCTTTTCCATGCTTCTGGGTAGCTATCTGGTACATTCCTAGCTACCTGTTTTCTACCTATTTCCTCCTTGAGCAGATCTCATAGCACCCCTATAAATCTCTTAGTGCCCTTTCTATAGTGACTTAATCCTCCCCCATCTGTTAAAAATGGTAGTACATCCCTGGTCACTTACCATTTTAGATTTTTGAAAGAAATTGCTCCCAACCTTTATGCTGGTCTATTATTTCCTCTTTACAGCTTCTTCGTGATCAATTTAATTATAAACCAATCTTGACAAAAAAGCAGTTTATCCAGTGTGGATTTGCAGAATGGAAAATCCAAATTATATGTGATATTTTAAATTGTGTGATGAAAAAGCACAAGGAGTTGAGTAGTCTTGAGAAGGTAATTTTATTAATAGATTTTTAACTTATGTTAAGTGGCTATATTTTAGTATATAAAGTCAGTACCTAGTCACCAAATTAATGCACAATGCAGTTACTGTGCTACTCACAGATCTGAGTGGCCTTACAATGCCTGATGTTTGCTTTAAATACAAGTCATTTGTTTTGACATGTTTGTGACTTGGAGCTACTAGTCCTAAACTAATATAACAAACTAACATAACATATTTTCATCACTTTGTAGTTTTCAAAAAACATGTGGTCTCATTAGACTTGCAGTATTTGGCAGTCACATTTCATGAAAATTTAAATGATAGAGGAATTTAATATATACAAGTTACCTTCCCACATAGTTTAGAAAGAAAAGAAAGAAAGTGAAGTCGCTCAGTCATGTCCGACTCTTTGCGACTCCATGGGCTGTACCCTACCAGGCTCCTCCCTCCATGGGATTCTCCAGGCAAGAGTACTGGAGTGGGTAGCCATTTCCTTCTCCAGGGGATCTTCCCAACCCAGAGATGAAACTCAGGTCTCCCGCATTCCAGGCAGACACTTTAAAATCTAAGCCACCAGGGAAGCACATAGTTTATGAAGTCTTAATACCTTTTTTTTTTTTTAGACTCCATCACAACAAAGAAAAAAGACCAGTTCTGCTAAGTCAGAACCTTGTTCAAGTGCTGAGAAGACATCTGCTGAACCTGTGGGCATTGATGTCACTGGCAGATTTCTGACTTCAGGAAAGGTGGGACAGTACAAAGACAGTGTGTCGCATTAAGAATTACCTGCCTAACTGATCCAACACACATGGTTCACTTTTCTGCCTAACATCTAGAAAAACATTCTACTCAGACATTAGAGTGTAAGGATTTTTCACAATACATATCGTGTATTATCTGGGAACATTCCTAAAGTTAGAAGAAGAGGGTAGAAATGTACAGTTGAACACGTTTTCTCTTTATATTTCTAATCCCAAATTCTGCCTCTTGTGATGGTGAAAATTTACTCTTAACTATGTATCTAATCTTCCTAAAGGCCTCTGCTTTAGTTCTAGGTCTTGATTTATATACATTCATATTTCGGTACCAGGAATGTAGATTAGCCAATGGTTGATAGTCCTTAAATCTATAATCTGGTTTGGGGATGGTGTTTTGAATATTTTCTGTTTGTTGGTCGATACTTTCCCTGCCCTTATCTGCTTCAAGAAGCTGTGGCTGAATGAGTTCAATGCATTTAGGGATAGTTTTTCTATCTCCAAGGGAAAATGAAACCATAATATTATTTTATAATGGTGAATATGCTTTCAGCTGTCTTCTGTGTGGGGCAAACCCATCAAGACTGAAGGATAGACTATCAGACAAATAATCAATGTGTCATTAGATACAGGATTTGAGTATATTTTGGCTGAAGTAAGATTCAGGGAATTATTTTTCCCCAAATCATAATATGAGTTATAGAAGCAGAATCTGTGAATTTATTTGTACTTCCTCCATTATAAAATGTAGTGACACTTAACTATAAGAAAAAGGCTCCTATGTCAGGAACTTAAAAAAGAAAACTGTGCCTGTTCTGTCTCAGGTAATGAGGACGCTGTGAAAATAAATGTAACTGTCCTGAATCCTTTTCCAACTAGAATTTATCTAAACAAGGAATTTCTTACTCCGGATTTTTCAAATCTTCACTGTGCTTTTTTAGCACAGTATAAGGTACACTGTAAGGACTTAATGAATCTGAATTGATATAACTGAATACATTTCTCAATCTTCTATTTCACTGTGAGGCTGAGGAATGATCTAAATTGTCTTAACAGAAAAAGATACAAAATTATAAGACATTAGACTTATTTTTAATTTTCTTAAAATTTCTTTTGTTATCCATCAAAGTTTTATCAATTATATCAAAATTATCAGAAATTTGGGTAGGTATTAAAATTCTTCCAGTTTAGAGAAGTTGGAGTCAGTAAGTACACTGGTTTACATGAGAAGCTGAGTCAGTGCTAAAGTGAATTGTCTCTCTGTGAAAATAAATGTAACTGTCCTGAATCCTTTTCCAACTAGAATTTATCTAAACAAGGAATTTCTTACTCCGGATTTTTCAAATCTTCACTGTGCTTTTTTAGCACAGTATAAGGTACACTGTAAGGACTTAATGAATCTGAATTGATATAACTGAATACATTTCTCAATCTTCTATTTCACTGTGAGGCTGAGGAATGATCTAAATTGTCTTAACAGAAAAAGATACAAAATTATAAGACATTAGACTTATTTTTAATTTTCTTAAAATTTCTTTTGTTATCCATCAAAGTTTTATCAATTATATCAAAATTATCAGAAATTTGGGTAGGTATTAAAATTCTTCCAATTTAGAGAAGTTGGAGTCAGTAAGTACACTGGTTTACATGAGAAGCTGAGTCAGTGCTAAAGTGAATTGTCTCCTCCCATGCTTTTCTGGAGTGCTAGTTGTGTCTTCTGTGTCATGTGTGCTGAGTTTTCATTGTACATATGCAGACTGTCTGTAGAAAAAGGAAGTAGGCAGAAGAGTCCTGCATAAGTGCAGTTTCACCTAAAGCCTTCCTCTCAATGCTTTCCTTTTGTAATTATTATTGAGGGTCTGATGTTTTGTGGTTTATTTAACAGAAAAAAAAAACATTGTAATGAGTCCTACTCATAAAGCCAGCTCAATTATCTATATACATGAATAGTGTGTTAACCTTTTAAAAACAACTTCCTCTTATGGACTGTCTCAAACATTTACCAAAGTATCCATTCAGAGTTTTAGCAATTTGTCAACTCTTTGCTAATCTTCTTTTATCTTAATTGTAATCACTTTTCTCAATATCTTTTCCCCAAAATTGAAACCTTTTGAAACAAGTCACAGATGTCATTGAATAGATTATTTCAATATTTTGTAAAATATAAAAATGCTTTTTAAAAGTCATGACCACAACTTTATCATCGCATATAAAATATTAATAAATTTGTTATATTTGGTGTATGCATATATGGTAATTTATACTTCTATAAATCTTAAATGGAAAATAGGATGTTTGTTTTGAAGAATTACTATGTGTGTGTTTAAAATAATTGTGGAAGAGAACATGAAAGCATCTCTGACGTATTTTTCTCTATGCAGAAGAAAGCTGTGGTGATCCGACACCTGTATAATGAAGATGGTGCTAACATTCCTGAAAATACAGTAACAGATGTTAACAAAGCATTTGATGTTTGTGACTTAAAGCCTGCTGAAATAACAATTCCTGAATTACAGGTTCCTGACATTAACTGTGAACAACAAGTAAGAATTTGAGGCTTCTTGAACCAGTATTTCTTGCTTTGATGTACACGATTATTTAAGCATCTAACCTTTGTAACATTTCTAGTCTTTTAAACTATTGATCATGACATGTTACCATTACTTAAGAATCACTAAGTCTTACTGAATATAATTAAAAAGATATTATTTGCTCCTCATGTTTAGGGTACTAGGAGAGATGATGCAAAGATGAATAAGACATAGGACTTCTTGAAGCTTTGAAGCTTTACAGTCTAGTGAGAGACATAAACTACTTTGTAGTGAAGGTTCTTTTCCACCTCTTCCCTATATTGATGGATGGAAAAAAATGATGAACTACAGCCCTTTCATTTTCCTTTTGGGGCCCTTGCTGTCCTTTGTGCCCTCTTTACCTCTCTTTCCATGAGTATTATTTCTATTACTTTGTATTCACAGACCCCTGTTATAGTATCTGGTCATTACTGCCTCTGTTAAAACTTTTTTTTCTGTCTTTTATGCCTTGTGACTTACATCTTGTTATATAGTTGACATGTAAAAGGCACCAGATATCCACTAGGCTTATTTCCTGTTTATAGCAAAGGGAACGGTCTCAGTGTACTTTCATTTGTTGGTCATTTCCTCTTAGTTTTCCTAATTATAAGAAGCTACTAGTTACAGTTTTATTTTCCTAACTGATACTATTCTATCATTTTAGGATATAAAAGTCATTCCTGAGGTTACTGCGTTACAGTCTATGCTTGCTGAATGCCAAGAAAAGCTTAAGAAACTGACTTGCATAAGAGTAGATTAGAATCTTTGGAAGAGAAAATGAAAGGGAAAGTGATGGTGAATGAAAAAACCTGGGCTAATCTTCTGAGTCGTGTCACTCTTCTTGAAACAGAAATGCTTTTATCTAAAAAGGTATTTTCTTTCCTTTGCTTTTACAGAATATCTCAGATATAATGAAGTACTTTTATTCATTATTATGTGTGTATTCTTCTGGATGCTAAATAAGAGACTGTTTTGGGTCTTGGGAAGTGTTTAGTTGGAATGAAGTCCTAGTTGTACACAGCCTGTTTGGTGGTGCTTGTTGTGCCTGCTTTTCCATTCATCCAGTAAGATAGTCTGAAGAACTTGTATCAATTTCTGGTCCTAGTCTATCTTTCCTTAAAAAGTAGGTTCAAGGTTTCTTATCTCCTTCCACATTTGAAAGATCATTTTTTGTATGTAGAGATATTTATGTTTCGCTTGTAAATAAAAGTATTAAGCATATATATGTTATGCTTAGCAGTGATAATATAAATTGAGAACATATCTTTTCATTTTATTCTAAATACTAAATTGTGTTACTTCAGAATGATGAATATATAGAGTTTAATGAGATGAGTGAAGACTATGCTTCCAGTAGCGACATGGACAATCTCAATCCAGGTGAGTTCTTGGTGTATTGGAATTGGTGATTAGGAGATCTCACAAAAATGTTTTTATAGTATTTGATTATTTTAATCCCTGAAATCTTATTTTTTTAGAAATTGCAAAACTCCTAAGAAGAAAGAAAATACTGAGCTTAAAGACAAGTCAAGAGTTGCTAGAAAAGCCAACTTACATATATAGTAGTGGAATAAGTTCCAGTGTACAAAATTGCAAACTTGTAGAGAGATGTTTTATTCTTTTATTTGCAAAATGCTTTAGAATAATAAATGGACCTCTATAGTTTCTCATTTAAACTTAAGCAATAATTTTCACCAGGAATGTCTTCCCTGGTGGTTCAGATGGTAAAGAATCTGCCTGCAATGCAGGAGACCTGGGTTTAATCCCTGGGTCAGAAGATCCCCTGGAGAAGGGCATGGCAGCCCACTATAGTATTCTTGGCTGGAAAATCCCATGGACAGAGGAGCCTGGCAGCTGCAGTCCATGGGATCACAAAGAGCTGGACACAACTGAGTGCCTAACACATAATAACTTTCGCATATGTGAATAATATATGTAAAAGAAAAAAAGTACATTTGTCAGTAACCTGTAATGTGTTAAAAAACCTCTTACATCTCAGCAGTTCACCAATGATGATAGAATGTGAAGGATCTAAAATTGGGGAAATCTCCATGTCCCTTAACTTCTTTGGCTACGGGCATTTCCATTGTGACTGAACAGCAGGGATAAGGTTTCTAAGCTGCTTTTCAGTGATAGCTTTTTTTTTTTTTTTTTTTTTTGATTCTTACACTTTTTGAAAAGACAAAGGCCTAAATTTTGTCTCATGTTACCATTAAATCATATTTGCAGAAGAGATATTTTTCCAACTGAGAATTCATAATGAAGCTATAGTAATAAAAATTTAATTCTCAAGACAATACAAGTGCTTTATTATCCATATTTTATAGATGAGGAAGAGAGATATTTAACTGCCAAAAGCTACACAGCTACTGAATGATGGGACGTGTTTGAATGGAGGCAAATTAGCTCTGACATTTTCTTCTCAGCACTGCATACTTAGTGTACATGCCAGTTTCATTCCACAGAGAACAATTTCAATATTTAGGTTATTAGGTATCATTATTAGAGATGCTGTTTCTGGCACTAAATTTATTATAGACTACAAGTTTCAGATTTGGTAAAATTTGTCTTTTTTTCTCTTTACTCATTACTCAACAAATTTCTAAGCTCAGTTCCAAGACCCTCGAGAGCAAGAACTTTCTCTTATGATCTGTCCAAAATATCTGTATTTTTGTCCCTAGTAAATATTTATGGTAAAAATCAAGTTTTCATGCATTGCAAGAATACTGAATGCCTGCTATTTGCAAACATTGTCTTTGACAAGTTCGATGTTGCCTGTTTGGTCTTAAACTTTTTAAATAACATATTGCAGCACATACTTTAACCCCTTAGTTAAACACATAACCAAGTTTAAGACCTGCGCTAGGACTCAGAGTGATGAGCAGACAGCCTACTGTCTGACATGGATTATAGATTAGTAATGAGGTGAATACTTGTCTCAAAAAATTTTTAGTCTGACCCTGATCAATTAAGAGTCAAATTTATGAAGTTTATACATTATATCTTACCTATACATGCTACCTGGAAGAAGAGGGTTTGACTTCTTTTGATGCTGACAGCAGCAGTTCACCAGTTTGATCTTAGAATCATGTTGGGTTGGGGGTGGTTTCTGTGAAGTTCATGCTGATAAGTGAGTAGAGGAAAAGACTGTGGCTTGATGAGAGCCTAAAGTTCTCATGTGGTAATACTCTGTTCCACAATACAAAGATTATCTGTGTAGGCTTATGGTAAACTGTAAAATAATTTAAACGGGTACCTGATTTTTTTTTTTTTTGGTCTTATTTTTGGAAATGTACCATGACTAAAAATGCAGGGCTTATGGGGTTGATTGGACAGCAACTTGTCTTTTCCGTGATGTTCTATAATTGATTCAGTTGTAGGAAAGACTTGCCATCATTTTGCTGAGTGAATAATATCAGGATACTGGAAAAGGAAAGTTATTCAGTTATATAGAGAAATAAAGCTGTGAACCCTGAATTTTAAGCAATTTTTTCCATACATATCAACTAAGGGTAGAATGTTTCTTGATTTTTAGGAAGTATATACAGTCAGTTTTAGTAATAATTGCCACTATTTTAAGAAAAGAAAATTCATGGGTCGGTAACCTATATTTAAAAATACATTAACCTGTATATTCAGTTGATTGCTATCATGATAAAGATAATATTATTTTTCTTGATTTTTATTGGCCAATTTTTAACATCTAGATCTTCATGTGCAGGTCATTATCCTAAAAGAATATTAAAGACTCATCTAGACCTATACCAGTAGCCATTTTATATTGAGATGTTTCTTTTCCTTCCATCTATACATAAAATTTTAGATATTTGACTCTCCCATGAAAGGAAAGTTAATCTAAATATTAATTTCTCCACAGATAGAAAAAGCAAAGAGGAAAGGCATGCAAATATTCCTCTGTCCTCCGGTTATAGTACGGTGTCATCAGATTCAACTCCCAGAACCTCAACTGTTAATTACTGTGGTTTGAAAGAGATCTCAGAGGTAAGAAGAATCTGGCAACCACTTACATGATTTCCTTTGTAATGTCAGAAAAAGTAAGCATTAGATTTAGTTGTAGATGCCATTGACAAGAAAATTAGTGAAACTATAAATCTTGATCTCATAAAAATTCTTTGTGATAAATAAATAGTACTTAGTGCAGTGTTTTAGACTGTGTTTTATATGTTCACGGTCCATCTTGGATTATGGTTTACTTTGAGAAATCGCCTAAATTTGTTGCTTTTTAAATTAAAGGAAACAACAATGCAGAAAATGGAAAGGATGAAAAAAATGTAAGTAACCAAAAAAGGGCAACAGAGATTCATTTCTCTATAGGGAATTGTGTTGGATTACAGTATATAAAGAATGTACGTGTTTGTTTCAAACCTTGAATCAATCAGGTGTGGAATTTCCTTCAAGACTCCAGTGAATAATAAATCCATCTACAGTTATGTGTTTGTGAGATGAGTCACTGTTTTTGTTTCCAACAAGCCATGTAAAACATGGTTAATGAAATTAATTGCAAATTAAAGAGTGTGGTGATATTTTTGGTTGATAGTAATAGTTAATCAAGAAATTATCTATTAATAACTACTTTGTCAAACTATTAAATTATGTATGTAGATGAATGGTTTGGGGACATATAAGTATTGTTAAAGTGCTGCTAGTCTTTTTCAGAAAGTTGTTGGTATGATAATATTGAATATGATACTTTCATCTAATACAAATATAAATTATGTGTATTTTTTAAAGAGAAGTTGAAATAAAATATGAAATTTTGTAAGATTATCATGCAGCCTATTACTTTAAAAAACTATAATTTTTTTTTTAAATTTGAAATGTGCTGAAATAACTTATGCTCCACGATTTAAAGACTTAAAATTGACTCTAGTTATTTTACTTTCCCTTCTGGCCACAGTATACTTATTAACAGTACTTGTACCTATAAATAGACACTGAAGTTTATTTAAGGCTCAAAAGCATAGTTTCAGCAACCTAAATCCTGCACCTCACTATGGATTAGTTATTTACTTAATATATTATTTATTTATTATATTTCAGGTTTGAAGAAACTGCAGAGTTACTGAAATGTCCAAATCACTAATTATAGAATTGTCTGCATGAACTTCTCTAGGAC
>SJYC01139063.1:0-39719 GCA_006408675.1 Madoqua kirkii
TAATACAAATATAAATTATGTGTATTTTTTAAAGAGAAGTTGAAATAAAATATGAAATTTTGTAAGATTATCATGCAGCCTATTACTTTAAAAAACTATAATTTTTTTTTTAAATTTGAAATGTGCTGAAATAACTTATGCTCCACGATTTAAAGACTTAAAATTGACTCTAGTTATTTTACTTTCCCTTCTGGCCACAGTATACTTATTAACAGTACTTGTACCTATAAATAGACACTGAAGTTTATTTAAGGCTCAAAAGCATAGTTTCAGCAACCTAAATCCTGCACCTCACTATGAATTAGTTATTTACTTAATATATTATTTATTTATTATATTTCAGGTTTGAAGAAACTGCAGAGTTACTGAAATGTCCAAATCACTAATTATAGAATTGTCTGCATGAACTTCTCTAGGACTTTGGCTACTGTACATGTATACTGGAATGTTCTTATTAGAATTTGAATTCCATTTGGTATATTTGCTTTTGGGTTCCATATTGAATAAATCCTTACATATTTGTGCACTTTGATTATACTGCTTCACTGTTTTGCTGTTAGGACAGCTAAGGTGCCAGCACACTTCTTTAGAGCGGGAAGTCATTCCAGCACTGTAGTTTTTTGTCGACATTTGCTGGCAGTGTGCTAAATATGTTTTTTTAAAGTACAGGCTTGAGGACCATGGTTTACATCCTGTTGGAAACGCTCCACCTGAGACTTGCATGTTGGCCCTAAGAGGCTCTCATACATAACCATCTTGAATATTGAATAAATCCTTACATATTTGTGCACTTTGATTATACTGCTTCACTGTTTTGCTGTTAGGACAGCTAAGGTGCCAGCACACTTCTTTAGAGCGGGAAGTCATTCCAGCACTGTAGTTTTTTGTCGACATTTGCTGGCAGTGTGCTAAATATGTTTTTTTAAAGTACAGGCTTGAGGACCATGGTTTACATCCTGTTGGAAACGCTCCACCTGAGACTTGCATGTTGGCCCTAAGAGGCTCTCATACATACCATCTTGCCATCTGTACTAACGAATATGTTGTAATGAAAATTTGAAAATACTCATTGAAATTTAAATAAATATACAACTGTTTCATGTGCAGTCAAAAGGCAGCAACACATTTTCAGTTAATGTTAAGGAAGTCATGGCATGATTCTCCTTTTGTGTTTGGAAGCAAGTTGGACAGTTGTGAAAATGTGTTGAGTGTTTTAGTACTCTGTTCTGCAACACATTTTAACACCAGCAGCTCAGACACAGATGGTGGCCGTTCTGTATTACAAGATACACAATGAGTATTTTTGTTTGTTTTTTTAAATGATAGGAAGCTCTGTTCTTTTTGAGAGAGAAAATAATCTTAGATGAACTTAGAGAAAGATGGAATTCATTTTAAATAACTAGATGAATATATTTTATTTACTCATATATTTATATAATGTAATTTGATATTTGCCACATGTGAAACATTAATAGTAAGTTAAAATTCTAAGTATAAGTAACCTAAAAAATACTTTTATTATTCTAATACAGGGACATGTGTAGTCATCATACTTTAAAATTATAAACTTTTGAAGTTAGCATACAACTTTGAGTTTAGTAGTTTCAGTAAATATTTCAAGAATTAATGAATTCATTTAGCTTTATTTCTTTCATTTGCAAAAAGTTATAAACCAAGAGATTATGAAAAACCACTTTATCAATGAAACCTCTAAAAATTTAGTATCCGTAGGCATGGAATTGTAGCACTACCTTGTGGTTTATATGCTGGTATTTTATCTTTTATTAAGATATATGGTTTCCTGTGAAACATAGGATCTTATTTTCCCTTTGAAAACTCAGATTCAAGTTTTAAAAAGAAATGTTTTGGAATCTTTATTTTTTGCACAAAAGAGAAGTTATCTGGTTTTCTCATGGTCTCTTTTTCCCCTCTCTCTCCTTTATGTAGAATACACATATACCAATTGTTATTGTTTAAGCTCTTGTGTCCACTCCGAGACCTCATGTACTGTAGCTCGCCAAGCTCCTCTGTCCATGGAATTCCCAGGCAAGAATATTGTAGTGGGTTGCCATTTCCTCCTCCAGGGGATCTTCCTGACCCAGGGACAGAACACGCGTCTCCTGCATTGGCAGGTATATTCTTTACCACTGAGCCACCAGGGAAGCCCTGAATGCCAATTAAAAGATTTTAAACATTTTAAATTTCCTGATATACATTAAGTGTGCCAAATATAAATTTCTCCTGAAAATATAATAAAAGATGTCATATTATCTAGTAGAATTTGGAATCCAAATTTTTTCATACTTTTATCTAACAAACTTACACAGGAATTAATGAAAACAACTCATAAGAACACCATGCATTTACACTTACAAAGAATCTTACTACTTTGACGATGTAATTTTTTGGGGAAAAGAAAGCAAATTTGACTTCATTGAAGTTATTTGTTCTTTTAATTGTCCTGGAAATGGTAGAAAACTTTTTCCTCTTAGGTAATTTGGTGAGTAGCTTGAAACCATAAACCAGCCACTTGAAGTTCTTAAGAAAGTAAGGAAAGGAACTCCTGGTGAGATTATTTGGAGCTACATAATTAAACCCGCAGTTAACTAGAATTTTCGCGAACTCCATTCCCTTAATTCTCCCCTAAGTGGGATGAAAGGTATTTATTATACTACTCACAAAGGTATCAGCAGCTGGTGTGGCCCTACCTATACTGTGCTCTGAATGCATCTGGATAGAGGTCAGATAAGAAACACTGAGAATTCATTGGGTGAAGTAAGAAGTAATGTCAACTCTATGAAAATTGTAGACATAACTCAGGACTATTAAGTTGGAAAAAAAATGGCTCTACATTTGTTTGTTTGTTTCACTCTAACACTTTGTAATGTCGTGTTTTAACATGTAATACATTCCCTGAAAAATAAAACCTCAAGACTTTGGAGGCTGCATTTCATGCTACTCATTCCTACAGCTTTACATCGTTGACAGGCACTTGGGGAGGCATTAAAACGTAAATGAACCTTGTCAATTTTACAAACTACAACACTTTCTGAGATCCAATAACATTATAGGTTTAATTTTTACTTTTTAACAATTCCCAAGTTAATCTAGTGAAAATGTCAGGTTTCTTACCCTACTCACTCAAAGAGTGATAAAAGACAGCAGGAGTGACAGAGAACATGCAGATTTATTGGGGTGAGAGGGGATCTTTCAAAATCCATACTCATTTGATTATGGTTTTTATATCTAATACTTGTAGGAATGGGGACTATATAGTATGCATGTCTTATTTGTCTCTAAAGTTCACAAATCACAAAAATTATTTGATTTAAAAAAAATATGAAATAGTCAACTCAACATTTTAAGATTAAGAATAGAGCACTTGGATTTCCCTGATGGCTCAGTGGTAAACAATCCAGCTGCCATTGCAGGAGACATGGCTTCATCCCTGGTGGGAAGATCCCACATGGTGCGGAGCAACTAAAGCCTGCACACCACAGCCGCTGAGCCTGTGCTCTAGAGCCTGGCAGCCACAACTGCTGAAATCACATGCCTCAACTACTGAAGTCTGAGCACCTAGAGCCTGTCCTCTGCAATAAGCCACTACAGCGAGAAGCTGTCACAGCACAGCTGGAGAGTAGCCTCTGCTTACCTCAACTAGAGAAGAGCCCATGGCAGCAACAAAGAGCCAGTATAGCCAAAAGAAAAAAAAGCATTTATGCAATAAGTATCCCAAATGCATAAATAATTTGAATTATATATTATGGATGGGTATTAAGATAAAGGAGGGCGTCATAATTAACTGATTTCTGAATCTGACATCTTAATTTCAATTTAACATCAGTCATTTAGATGTTATATCATCTTGCTCTATCTGGTAATGTATTTAAATGTGGAAAATAATATGTAGCATGAAAAGTTGATAATTTTTAACATAATTTCCCATACTTACAGCATGAATATTTCTGAGCCTTAATGCAGTAAGTTTCTCCCAGTAAAAAAGGTGAGCAATATTTAGAAACTACCATAATTTTAAAAGCTTGCACAAAACTAGGTAGGTCTAATTTAAAGCACTAAAAGCCAGAGAATTTTTACCAAAAAAAAAAAAAAAAAGTGAGGTCTCCGCTTGCAGCAATATGACAAGGTATTAAAAGAATTTTTTTAAACTCCTGCAAGAAACCATCAGACATTCTGGAGGAAATGGGCTAAATATTCATCACAAGAAATTGAAAGAAATTCTTAAGGACCCAAAGAAGAGGAAGCAAAAATTCAGAGGGCTTGCAGCTGACTTGGGGTAGTTTGTTGACAGTAGGAACCTAAGGCCTTGAGGGTTTTTCCTTCTTGTTTCCTCATCAGCCTGATTGTGGAATAGTTTACATATAATAAAACTTCCTTGGTGGTCCAGTGGTTGAGAATCCGCCTGCCAATGCAGGGGACAAGGGTTCCGTTCCTGGTCTGAAAGTTCGGGGCAGCTAAGTAGAAGTACCACTACTACTGAAGCTTATGCCCTGGAGCCCATTCTCTGCAATAAAGAAGCCGCTGCTGCAATGAGAAGCCGTTGCAATGAAAAGCCCATGCAGTGAAACTAGAGAAAGTCTGTGCTCAGCAAAGACCCAACACAGCCAAAAATAAATAAAAAATTTTTAATTACGTACAAATGTTTTAAATTAATTCACCAGTTAACAGAATTCAGTGAGTTTTTACATTCATGCAATTACTTCCCTAATCAAGATCTAGAACATGCTGCTCTGTACCCAGTTGTCCACCTCCACCCTTGTCTTAACAACCACTGGTTTGCATTCAGTCATTTTAATGTTGCCATTTCTAAAATTTCACATAAATGTAATCATACCGTATTTTCCTTTTGAGGTTCACTCATGTTGTACTGTTGTCTGGAAAATCTCATGGATGGAGCCTGGTGGGCTGCAGTCCATGGGGTCGCGAAGAGTCTGACACAACTGGGCTATTTCACTTTCACTTTTCACTTTCATGCATTGGAGAAGGAAATGGCAACCCACTCCAGTATTCTAGCCTGGAGAATCCCAGGGACGGGGGAGCTTGGTGGACTGCCGTCTATGGGGTTGCACGGAGTCGGACACGACTGAAGTTGACTTAGCAGCAGCAGCAGCAGCAGCAGCAGTAGCAGCAACAGCATGTTGTATTAGTTCTTTCCCTTATATCACTGAGCCATATTTCATTGTGTGGAAATACCACAGTTTCTAGATGACTTATCAGTTGATGGACATTGGGTTATTCCTGGTTTGGGAATGTTATGAAGAAAGCTGCTGTGGACATTAGAATGCAAGTCTATTTAAAAATACACTTGCTTCTCTTGGGTAAATACCTAGCAATGAAATGGTTGGGTCATGTGATAGGTTATGTTTAACTTTTATGAGAAACTGCTACACTGTTTTCCAAAGTGGCTGTGCCCTGTTACTTTTCCCACCAGCAGTCTGAGCGCTCCCCTTGCTCTACATCCTCACCAGCACTTGGTTTTGTCAGTCCTTTGGTGGGTGTGTGACCCCGGCTGATCAGTTTCCAAGTGCAACCCTCACATGGCCTCACTTGGCCTGCAGCATTCTCTTCCCCCAGGTGGTGAGCACACCTAACTTAGAAACTGTTAAGAGATCTCACCTGTCCTGAGATCAGGCATCTCCATCACCCTAAGGTAGGACACTCCTCACCAGCGATTAGTAAACAGGAGATGACAACATGGTACCTCATGGTGTTTTTTTTTTTAAGCAATTTTATTTGTTTGTTTTTGGCTGTACTGGGCTTTCATTGCTGTTCCGCTTTTCTCTAGTTGTGGCGATTGAGAGCTACTCTCTAGTTGCAGTGTACAGGCTTCTCATTGTGGTGGTTTGTCTTGTTGCAGAGCATGGGCTGTAGGGCAAGTGAGCTTAGTAGCTGTGGCTCCCAGGCTCTAGAGCACAGGCTCAATAGCCGTGGCGCACAGGCTTGGTTGCTCCGTGGCATGTGGGATCTTCCCAGATCAAGGACTGAACGTGTCTCTTGAGTTGGCAGACACGTTCTCCAGCACTGAGCCACCAGGGAAGTCCCTCTCATGGTGGTTTCAGTGTGCATTTCTCTAAGATGTTGAGTATCATGTCTTAATTAGCTGTCTGTATATTCTTTGGTGAAAGTTTCTTCAATTCTTTTCCTATTTTTTTTTTTATATTGGGTGGTTTGTCTTCCTATTGAATATCACTATGAAATGGCCCTCTTTATCTTGAGTAATATTCTCTCATCTGGAAATCTACTTTGATTTAATATATCCACTCCAACTTTCTTTCAGAAAGTATTATTATGGTGTTACTCCCCATCTTTTTACTTTTAAAGGATCTACATCTGTATTTGAAGTGGTTTTCCTGACAAGAATATGTATGCTATCCTTGCTCTTACATGCAATCTGTAAATCTCTGGAGTGTTTAGATTGTTTACACATTTAACTTGATTATGGACATGGTTAGGTTTAAATATACCACCTTATTTATTTCCCATTTGTTCTTAATTCTTTTCTTAACCTCTTTGTATACATTATTTTGTATTAGTTGAGTATTTTTTAATATTTCTATTTTATCGCTTGACTTATTAATTATACTTTATATTTATATGTGTATAGTTGCTACAGGTTTGCAGGATACATCTTTAACTTACGACAGGTTACCTTCAAGTAGTACTATACCACTTCAAGTATAGTATTTGAACATTATAACTACATGTACATTCACCCCTCAAGCCTTTTTTGTTAGGCATTTTACTTCTACATGTTTTAATTCCAGAAAACATTGTCATTATTTTGGCTTTAAACATTTATTTATTTTTTAAAGAGATTTCCTAAAATGTATTTGAAATTATTATAAAACTGTTGTAATATAACAGTAACTATGATTGCAAAATAGTTATGGTATTGCAGGGCAGAAAAATAGGCTATTACAATAAGCAGAGTACAGAGCTTCCTACCAGACTCAACATAGAATAAAGATTATGAAGATTATTATCTTTATTATTATAAAGATTATTATCTTTATTATAGAATAAAGATTATGCATTACTGACTAGTGGGAAAAGGATGGACTATTCAGTGAATATGGGCTTCCCTGGTGGCTCAGTGGTAAAGAATCTGCCTGCCAGTGCAGGAGATGGGTTCGATCCCTTGGTTGGGAAGATCCTGTGGAGAAGGAAATGGCAACCCATTCCAGTATTCTTGCCTGGAGAATCCCATGGACAGAGGAGCCTGGAGGGCTACAGTCCATGAGGTTGCAGAGTCATACATGACTGAGCATGTGTTAGACTACATTCAGTGAATAGTTTTAGGAAGGCCTGGCTATCAAGGGGTGGTGGAGATTAAATTAGAGCCTTATTTTATACCATTCAGTCATTTAAAGGTAGATTAAAGACATAAATATGGAAATAGAAATGAAAGTGAGGTCTGTGAACAGCAGCACCAGCATCACGTGCAAACTAAACCTGCATTTAAAAATACGCATATGAACGTTAGGGAAACACTGGAAAAGATGATCTTTGTGGAAATAGTTCTTAACTCAAATTGCACAGGTCATAAAGAAAATATAAATTTGACATATGGGAGTTGAATTACTAACTAGAAAGATGGTAGCTTCCTGGAGGGTTGGTTGGTCATGCAGAAGGTAGCCTTCTCTGCAGATATGTTGACTGGAAGGTACTTGCTGAGCACCGCCAGCATCTTACACCCCCTGCACAAATGGCTTGGCTTAAACTAGCCAAAACAGGAAACGATGTGATGGGTAAAGGGAACCATAGACATGGCAGAGCCCAGAAATCTCACTGAGAAGGAGGAAACAGCTCTGCAGGCATTCCAATCTGGAAGGGAATGAGAACCAGGCATCGGGGCTCGGGCCAGTGTGGGCAGCCATGGTGTGTGTGCTGGAGAGGTGGTTGGGGCTCATGACTGCCCTGCTATCCCATCTCTTCACCCCCTGCCATCCCACAGGATGTCTGCCCACAAAGCCCAGGTATGTATGTTGAGGGGCAACTGTCTGGACCTGTCTGTGGAAATGCTGTCGGTGTTAAAGGGCTTTAACAGTTCCAAAACCAACACCCTTTGTGCCTCTCAAGATGATATAGATGTTTATATGGATGAAACACAGGATGAGTTCACAGAGGCATGAGTTAGTGTTGGTGGCTCTGGCTCGACTGTCAAGCCCAATCTCCATCTCCAGAGGGCTTGTTCAGCTGCTTCGTGCAACTGGAGATGCACCTGCAACCTGGAGCGCCCCTTCTACCTCAATGGCAAGAGACCTAACTGCGGGTCATGGAGAATGGCCAGATCATTGCACATCTGTATTTTCTACTTTCTCCTTCTCCACCTCACCCACTCTGTGAGCTCTAATCTTCCCCAACAGAGTGTGCAAAGGCAGTGGTTCCAGCACTCAACATTTCTTCTTTAATGTCACATAAAATGTTCACGGTGGAGCCGATTGAGATTGCAGAGGTGAGCTGGCCACACAAATGCCATGCGTGCAAGGTCACTCTGAAGCAGCACTGGCTGAAGCCCTCAGTTTGCACACACCTGGAAGCCAAACTATGGGAGTGGCCATGCGGGAGCAGGAGGGCCATCCTCTGAGACCAAGGCCACTGTGCAGGCATATTTCCCCCGCCTTTCCTTCCTGAGCTGTAGTGGAGGAAGCCACCACCAGGGTTCTTGGGGCAAGTAGCTCAACCTCTGAGCTTGATTTCTTCTCCTGTGAAGGGAAGTTTGCCCTAGGGTACTGGTTCTCAAACTGGGCACCGTGGAACCCATGGAGGTTCCAGAAGTTCCTGGGAGACTTTGGTAGGAAGCACAGAAACCGTGAGAGGAGCCCCAGGAACTCTGAGCACTCATCCCCCATGACTCCCAGCTGATGCCTCCCTCTCCATTTGTAAATTTTATTCTTACATGACTTATTCCCATGTGATTTTTACCACTGAAATACGAATTTGAGAATCCCTTAAAAATATTTCAGTCTATCAAAAGAAGATGTGAGATGACAAAGCAGAATTTTTTTCAGTAGGAATAACCAACAAGTTAGTATTCAGCA
Source organism: Madoqua kirkii (assembly GCA_006408675.1). Taxonomy (NCBI): domain Eukaryota; kingdom Metazoa; phylum Chordata; class Mammalia; order Artiodactyla; family Bovidae; genus Madoqua; species Madoqua kirkii. The sequence continues at coordinate 9,060 of SJYC01139063.1, forward strand.
TGTAAAAAGAACGTCCCTAAATAGATATTCCAATAGAATACAAAAGATGAGTTACTGAGAAAAGACATCCTGAGTGAGCAATATGCAATAAAAAAATACAGTCAATGTGCAAAATTTTAAGTCATTACTAAGTTTTGTTAAGGTTGTGGTCAAGTCTTAAATAACTGAAGTGTAGTCAGTACAATGATTTGCAGATAGTTTGGCAAAATACTTGTAAGATGTGCATGTCCTATGAAGTAGCAATGCCGCACCACAGCATATACCTTAGATTTCCTCATAAGTATTGACAGAATTTGTAAGGATATTCATAGTGTTTATAGTAGCATTTCATCAAATTGCCAACAAAAATAGTAACCACTGGTGACAACTGAGGCTGAAGAGGTAGAATCTTGTATATTATCCTAAGGAGCTTTACCTTGTGAAACAATGGGGAGCCATGAGGACTAGAATATTGTTTTAGGAAGATGTCCCTGGTGGTGTTTGAGGAGGAACAAGGAGAGGACAAAGCTGGAGCCTGGGGACTAGTTAGAGAATGCTTACAGGGTCCAGGAGAGAAACAAGGCTGAAGGTAAAGAGCATTGGAGATGAAGAGGGGACAGAAAAGAGAAATACTGACTGGATAAGGAAGAAAGGGTGTTTGTTTCTGCCTTGGATAGGTGATAATCACCTGAGAGCATTGACAGCAGGCCCATGGAGTCACTTTAAAGTGCCCTATCTCCAGTGGGTCCAACAGGATAAATAACAACCAACAGATCATTTCCGATAAATATTTTGATTTGTTGGCTGGGCTCCTTTACACTGGTTGATAACAATTTAGTATGTCTACCTCAATGATTTAGTTGCTTCATAGTAGCAATCAGTTTTCTGGCAGTGATTTTACAAAGTTCTCCTAAAAGACTAAACTACAGCCCTTAGGCCTACTTAAAGATGGTCTCTGCTATGTCATGGGACTAGCCCTGTTTCCTCTGTTCTCCCAGTGATATCAAAAGGCATGGATTCATCAACTGGGGCCTATCTTCAAGTCAAAAACAGATGACACTGTTCATTTTGGTTTTGGAATCAAAGACCATAGAATTGGTTGGAGTTTTTGTTGTTTTTTATTTGTCTTTTCATTTTGTTTGTTTTCTCTGAAAAGTGAAGTATAATTATTAATGTGGAATAATCTACTTAATGGTGATGGGTATTGTAGACACATTTGCTGTCTGCTCTCACTCTTAACTTTCTTCGGAGGATTTACCCAAATTTCTTAGTGGGTAACAATACTTTCCCTTTCTGAGTCATGTGTTGTTGTTGTTTACTTGCTAAGTCATGTTTGACTCTTGTGACCCTATGGACTTTAACTTGCCAGGCTTCTCTATCCATGGGATTTTCCAGGCAAGAATACTGGAGTGGGTTGCCATTGCCTTCTCCAGGGGAATTCTTGACCTGCATCTCTTGTGTCTCCTGCATTAGCAGGGGATTCTTTACCACACAACCACCAGTGAAGCCCTGAGCCTCAAGCAAAGTGACTTCAGGTATAAGCCCACTTGCCTTATAACTCATTCTACTGATTCCCAGACACTGATTGACAGATGAGCAGGCCACCCAACTGTAGGCAAAGAACTTGGTCTTCTGGGGAAGATGAGTTTCCTTCCCTTGGCTCCATAACTACCAGAAAAGACTCTTAACTCTGTACAGTGTGATGTGAGGGTGTGGCTCTGGAGTTAATACACTTGCTTGTGCCTGAATGAAAAGCTGCCATGTGGAACCCACAGAGGAAGGTATGTGGTCACAGCATTTAAGATGCTGAAGGAAGCTTCTTGTAAAGCCAGGTTTCCTTGCGGATTTTCACTGCCATGAAACAGTACACTGCTATTATTAGAGACCTATGGGTGTAATGACATACCCAGAAAATTATATGTAACTTTTGAAAAATCAACCTTATTTCTTTAATTATTTTCTCATGACAAGAACTATTTGATATATGTGATTTCTTAACCCTAATACTTTGACACATATAAAAGATATACAACTCAAGCAAATTAGCTTCAACATAGAAGGTATCGATTGTTCTTAACTTTTCAGGTCCAAACCATCATTTAACAACAATAACAACAGTGAGCCTTTAACAGTTAGGATTAGGATGTAAAGAATTACTACAACTATGTTGTTGTTTAGTCACTAAGTCATGTCTCTTTGCAGCCCCATGGATTGTAACCTGCCTGGCTCCTCTGTCCATGGGATTTCCCGGGAAAGAATACTGGAGTGGGTTGCCATTTTCTTCTCCAGGGAATCTTCCCAATCTAGGAACTGAACCTGCGTCTCCTCGATTTCAGGCAGATTCTTTACCACTGAGTCAGGGGAAACCCTGTGACAACTATGGTTTCCCATTTTATCAGGAAAGTAAATCAGGAGGAGTAGGAAAATACACAGGAAAGCACTTTTCTCAAACACAAAAAATTACATCTTAAAAAGAGCTGGTCATAAGAATGTTCAGATAAGTTGCTGCCTCTTCCCCTCTTAGTCCAGTTTTAGTTGATTTTCAGTTGTAAAAGCTAAAGTTAAAGGAGACATGTGTTTTTAAATTGTTTTCAGTGTATCTTCAAAGTTATAAAGTAGTCAGTGTTAAAATATATCTGGTAGTTTAACAATAACATTTTGCTTTCAGGATAATGTTCTCACACTTTATAGCTTTAAGAATGTACTGTACTCATGGGAAAATGAAGGCTGTTATGAGAAACTGAAGGGAAAAGTTCAAAAGGTAGTCCGTGCCTTTTTGCCTTTTTTTTTTTTTTAAGTTTAGAGAAAGGATAAGACTGTTTGGATTATGTTGTTCTCTGACTTAGTAAAAAAAAATGCTAATGAATATATGTTAACCTTCAGGTTATCAACATTCTTGCTCAAGATAGATTTATAGTAAAAATAGACTACTGAACTGCCTTGTTAAATTTTAAAAGATGAGTTTGGATGAGTTACAAATAACATCCTCTACCCTGAGGTCAAAAAGAATATGCAAACACAAAAAGAGCACCTTGAACTTTGTTAATATTTTGGTGTTATCTTTTTTTATTTTTCTATGTGCACATTCATGTGTGAGTTATTAAAATGGAGATTATATTTCAGATATAATTTTAATTTTTTCATGGGACTAGTGATAATTTTCCATGTCATTATATTTCTGAATATAAAATATGCATTTTTCACACTATTCTGTCCTAGAAGTTTAACAATCATTTGACCTTCTTCAGTGTGCTGGGCATGATACCATAATCTTTTAAATAATTTCTCTATTGTGTATTTTACTGGTTTACAAAGTTCCTAAATAGAAAAAGTGCCCATGATAAGTCTTCCTACATGTAAATCTTTGATGGTACATATTATTTCCTTGGGATAAGTTTTTAAGATATGCAGTGATTAAGGTAATTGGTATCTATTTCTGACTTTATGTCCACAAAAGTTATATCTTCTATAGGGGCTTTTAAGGATACACTTGCCATAATTGAATATATTCACTTTGTAGATCTCTACTAATTAGTATCAATACCTGTATTATTATACTATTATATTATGATGTTGTCATTGTATTTACTATTTTTTTTATTAGATTAAGGCGATTGCTGAGGCTTCTTATCCCTACAGCTCTTCACCTGAGCCCCACTCCCCAGAGGAAAATATCTTGACCATTTTAAGTCTTTCTCTGGTGTTTTAACTGTATTTGTAAGTAATCTGGTTAGTTTTTGCTCATTTGGTCTACTTTTGACCTTATCTCTAGACCACCTATTATGGAATAGGAAGAACTAGTACTCTTAAGTGTTATGTACCCATCCTGCTAATCTGTTTATACACTATTTTAATGTCTTGTGTTGTGTTTTCTGTTTCCTAGAACCTGCCCACATGGAGTGTCCCGTCCTCTTGTTCCCACCCCAGCTGGCTGCATTCTAGGCCTCCTCCATCCAGCCTGTCCTGGACTCTCCCAGGTCCCTCTCCTGGGTTGCCTCTTCATTTCTGGGATCCCATGTCTCCCTTCCCTTGCTGTACTCGGATGTTTTAGGGGAGCTCCTCCACTAAACCTGGAGCCCCTTCTTCAGCAGTAAGTCTCTCATTAGGTGGACCTTCACCCTCCACTTTTCCTTCCTGCAGCATCGTCCTTGTCCATCTGATTTCCATTTTCCACCAGCTTGTGAAAACCCCTGCTGATGGCCCCTCACCCATATTCCTCATGCATGTTTATAACTTACCTATACCTTTGTTGTGGTGAACAGGGTGGAAGGCCCCACGGGCAGGGAAATACATGCTTTCTTCAAATAGAAAACATGCTTCATTCACTGATATATTTTCATTGACTTTACAATACAAAATACAAAATTTGGGCAAGATTGCTAGAAAAATATTCAGATATGACAAAACACCCACCCTTACTTTTCTCCCATCCACAACTAAGTCCACACAAATGTAAAGGACTGTGTAATCAGAATAGTGAAAGGGACAAACATAGGCTGAAGAGGTAGGAATTAAAATGTAGTTCAACAGTGAAAACTAGGAAGAAGCTGGGCAGGGCAAATAGGATAGTTCCGTAGGGTTGGTAAAGATTCCCAGGTGGCTCAGTGGTAAAGAACCCGCCTACCAATGCAAGAGACGGAAGTTCAACCCCTGGGTTGAGAAGATTCCTTGAAGGAGGAAATGGCAACCCACTCCAGTGTTCTTGCCTGGGAAATTCCATGGACAGAGGAGCCTGGTGGCTGCAGTCCATGGGGTTACCAAGAGTTGGACAAGACTGAGCCACTGAGCACACATGTAGGGTTGGTAGTATTCACAGAAGCTAGGGCAACAAGGAGAAAACAGATTGAGTCTTTGTATCTAAGATTGCTCCTCGTGGTGTGGTAATATATTCTAAGCTGCACCATGGCATTCATTTCAGTGGAGTAGGAGAAAGGTGGCAAAGGAAGGAAGGGGAATGTAATGAGGATACCATTTGCTTAGCCTGAGAGCCTGCAGCATTGGCAGCGCTAGATCCATTCTATTAATTACATCACTCACATCTTGTAAACACATTTCCGTAGACCACATGTAATAGGCCTTGGCTCCATTCAGCCCATTTATTGACTCCTCAAGTACCTAATGTATAATTTTTTTTCACGTCATTCTCATCAAATAAAATTCACTTTCATTTTATGACCATATTTAAAACAGAGAGTATCTCCCCAAGTGGTCTTGGGTTTCAAAGTGGCAGAGATTTTATGTGCTTCATGTTTGAACTGCTAAAGATCTCCGGCAATGTATGCATTAACCACAACCCACTTAGAGTTCTGGTTCGTATGTTTGCTCAAAGCATAGGGCTACCACCAGAAAGGGTCTCAGCCTAAAAAGAAAATTACTCCAGTTACGCAGATCCATAAATTCCGGCTCAAGCAATGTATTTTGGGGGTAATAAACACAACTTTGTTCTTAATTGGGGAGAAATAATACTTATGCTTGAACCTGTCGCCTTCCTGGAATTGAAGTCTATCCCACATGGAGACATTCCTCTGTAACGAACACTTTTGCTAGTAAAACCAGTCCACCAGTATATCCAGCCAACACTTCTTGCAGAGGGCAGAGTTCTCTGGAATTTACTGAAAATGGAAAATTGATTACATTGGCCACAGAGGACATTTATATTTATACAAACAATTTAGATAAGGCTTTTAAAAGCCAGAAATCACTTTAGCAAGATTTCAGAAAAATGTTGTAGTCTTTTTTATTTTTAATAGGTGTTAGAAGGGTTATTATATTGATATTGACAGCAGTTAGGTGATTAATTGAAGAATTTGACTTGAAAGGATGAACTGCTCCAACATTGGTTTGTAATTTTCTTTACTATATGCAGTTCAATTTTGTGGTCTGGCAAATGACCAACAGCCATTCATCTAGTACACATACCTTTCTACAGCTGGATTTTCAAATATGATTATAAAGTTCATATGACAGAAGTGTCCTGAAAATAAATATGTCAGCAGGCTTTGCTTTATTTTATGCATTTATTCTGGATGTAACATAACTTGATACAAACACAGATGACGTTCTAAGACATTTTGCCAGACCTGTTCAAGTACAGCATCGTTTGAGATGGTGGAAGTTGATTTAGAAACACCTGGGTTGAGTATCTCTATCCATGCCCTAAATCCTAAAAGCCTTGCAAGTTTTTATAGTCCTTTCGGGGAAAGACAGGAACTACATTAACACTTGTTAGTATAACAGTTAATGTACTTCTGAGAAAGACTTTGTAAAATTTTGGAAATTATGCAAAAAATTAAAGGGAAGATTTAAAAAGAATTAATGTTTGATTAGCCTCTATTGTGGCTTCCCGGGTGGCTCAGTCAGTAAAGAATACTCCAGCAATGCAGGAGACTGCCTGCAGTGCTGGAGACTGCCTGCAATGCAGGAGACCAGGGTTTGATCCTTGAGTTAGGAAAATCTCCTGGAGAAGGAAATGGCAACCCACTCCAATATCCTTCCCTGGGAAATCCCATGGACAGAAGAGCCTGGTGGGCTGCAGTCCATAGAGTCACAAAGAGTCAGACACAACTGAAGCTCCTTAGCATGCATGCATAAGCTGATAGATTAACAGAAGAACTACAAAGTTTCTTCCTCTCTTAACCAGCAACATATTTGCATTAAGCAGCCATCTTCTGGAGAAGTGCCTCCACTTTCCTTGTCAGGAAGAGTAATTTTCAGCTAGTGTTATCAAGGGCTACACCATAGCTCATAATGACATTTTTTCTCGAAGTGGGAAGTTTCTTAGGTTATAATATTAGTCACATGAAGTGCCAAGACTTTTGAAAAAGCTCCCTCCCACACAAGATAAAGCTTATGATAATAGCAATTACTCTTATCATGGCTAACATAGTTGAGTGACTCTGACTGGGCAGAGAGGATTACATGTATGATCTCATTTAAATTTCCCAAGAATACTCCAATTAAAAAGAAAAAACTCCCAAGAATAACAACTAATAAGGACCTACTGTACAGCACAGTATTTCTGCTTTATTGACTATGCCAAAGCCTTTGACTGTGTGGATCACAATAAACTGGAAAATTCTGAAAGAGATGGGAATACCAGAACACCTCACCTGCCTCTTGAGAAACCTGCATACAGGTCAGGAAGCAACAGTTAGAACTGGACATGGAAAAATAGATGCTGGGCTGGAGGAAGCAGAAGCTGGAATCAAGATTGCTGGGAGAAATATTAACAGCCTCAGATATGCAGATGACACCACTCTTATGGCAGAAAGTGAAGAAGAACTAAAGAGCCTCTTGATGAAAAGTGAAAGAGGAGAGTGAAAAAGTTGGCTTAAAGCTCAACATTCAGAAAACTAAGATCATGTCATCCAGTCCCATCACTTCATGGGAAATAGATGGGGAAACAGTGGAAACAGTGGCGGACTTTATTTTTCTGGGCTCCAAAATCACTGCAGGTGGTGACTGCAGCCATGAAGTTAAAAGGTGTTTACTCCTTGGAAGGAAAGTTATGACCAACCTAGATAGCGTATTTAAAAAGCAGAGACAGTATTTTGCCAATAAAGGTCCATCTAGTCAAGGCTATGGTTTTTCCAGTAGTCATGTATGGATGTGAGAGTTGGACTGTGAAGAAGGCTGAGCGCTGAAGAGTTGATGCTTTTGAACTGTGGTGTTGGAGAAGACTCTTGAGAGTCCCTTGGACTGCAAGGAGATCCAACCAGTCCATCCTAAAGGAGATTACTCCTAAATGTTCATTGGAGGGACTGATGTTGAAGCTGAAACTCCAATACTTTAGCCACCTGATGCAAAGAGCTGACTCATTGGAAAAGACCCTGATGCTGGGAAAGATTGAGGGCAGGAGGAGAAGGGAACAACAGAGGATGAGAAGGTTGGATAGCATCACCGACACAGTGGACATGGGTTTGGGTGTACTCTGAGAGTTGATGATGGACAGGGAGGCCTGGCATGCTGCAATTCATGGAGTCGCAAAGAGTCAGACACGACTGAGCGACTGAACTGAACTGTACAGCACAGGGAACTCTAGCCAATACTCTGCAACTCTATTCCTTATATGGGAATAGAGTCTAAAAAAGAAGGGATATATGTATATGTATAACCGACTCACTTTGCTGTACAACAGAAACGAACACAATACTATAAAGTCAACTATACTCCAATAAAAAAAGTTAATTTAAAATATCTCCCTACAGTCCTATTAGGTAGATGCTTATGTTATCCAATATCACTGTGAGTTATCTCAATCAATTATGTGATTAACAAACCACCTCCAAAATTATTGGCTTATACTATCAACTCCAAATGTGATTCTGTAGATGGTGAACTGGACAGGGCTTCACTGCCCAGTTCTTGATCTTAAGTTGGTCTAGGTGATCTGGCAGAGACATGGACTTGTGATCACAAGTGAGTCTGAAGCTTCCTGGTCTAGAATGGCTTTAGCTGAGATATCAGGGCTCTTCTTTAACCTGGTAACTCAGGTTTGTTCATGGAACCCCTCGAGTTCCAAAAACTGCAGAGTGGAAGCTTCAAGACCTCTGGGGCCCAGGCTGGGAACTAGCCTAGGCTTATTTCTAGAGCTTTCTGTTGGTCAATACAAGTCACAGTGCCTGCCAGGTTCCAAAGTTTGGGGGAAAGACTTCACTTCTTGGAGGTAGCTTCATGATGACTATCTTTGCATTATACTTTTATCACTGAGTCAGTGAGGTGTGGTAACTAACCAAAAGTCACACAGTTAATAAGTAACTTGACTTTCATACACTGCAGGGTGGGAGTGGGGGTTTTACAACCAAGTTGGGAAGCAAATTGGTACTTTTTGAGTTTTGTATCATTATTATTAAATTGTAAGTGTTCTTTCTATATCCTGGTTACAAGTTTTTCCTCTGGCACGTGTGTCATGAATATATATTTTTTTTTCCCTGTTTTTCACTTTCCTTTATTTTTGTAGTGGCTTTTTTTTTTTTAACAAACAAATGCTTTTCATTTTAATGAAGTTCGATTTACCAATGATTTTCTTTCCATGTTTTGTGCCTTTGGTATTCTGTTTAAGAATGAATGAGTGAATGACAAGTGTAACCCTAGAGTCTAAGGGTGTAACTTGAAGTGGTCCAAGAGTTTTCATTAAAAATGAATTTTGAATTCTACTTAATACAGTAATCTTATTTGTCTTCACATTAAAAACAGTGCCTTAGATAAAAGAGAGTTTATCTAATGCTTCAGGATAAAAAAAGCCACATTTTCTCTGGACACAGAACTGCGTACCTTCAGAACATAAAAACTTTAGGTTGAAATTCAGAGACCTGAATGGCCACTTGCCTCAGAAACTAACAACATTATTATTCATAATTTGTTTTAGATAAATAAAAGTAATGTTACAATTAAAAGGGAAATTTGCCAAATGTATTTATACATATGCACACAGATATGCATACATATACAGTGAACTCTGCCTTACCTTTTTCTCATTGACTATATTATTAACTTGGAAAAGTAGGAAGTCAGGAAACACCTGGAGTAACAGGCAGATTTGGCCTTGGAGTATGGAATGAAGCAGGGCAAAGGCTAATAGAGTTTTGCCAAGAGAACACACTGATCATAGCAAGCAAACACCCTCTTCCAACAACACAAGAGAAGACTCTACGTGTGGACATCACCAGATGGTCAACACTGAAATCAGATTGATTAGATTTTTTGCAGCCAAAGATGGAGAAGCTCAATGCAGTTGGCGAAAAGAAGACCAGGAGCTAACTGTGGCTCAGATCATGAAATCCTTATTGCCAAATTCAGATTTAAATTGAGGAAAGTAGGGGAAACCACTAGACCATTCAGGTATGACCTAAATCAAATCCCTAAGGAACTACATCTGATAGATAGAGTGCATGATGAACTCTGGACAGAGGTTCCTGACATTGTACAGGAGACAGGGATCAAGACCATCTCCATGGAAAAGAAATGCAAAAAAGCAAAATGACTGTCTGAGGAGGCCTTACAAATAGCTGTGAAAAGAAGAGAAGTGAAAAGCAAAGGAGAAAAGGAAAGACATAAGCATCTGAATGCAGAGTTCCAAAGAATAGCAAGGAGAGATAGGAAAGGCTTGCTCAGCGATCAGTGCAAAGAAATAGAGGAAAACAACAGAATGGGAAAGACTAGAGATCTCTTCAAGAAAATTAGAGATACCAAGGGAACATTTCATGAAAGATGGGCTCAATAAAGGACAGAAATGGTATGGACTTAACAGAAGCAGAAGATATTAAGAAGAGGTAGCAAAAAAATACACAGAAGAACTATACAAAAAAGATCTTCACAACCCAGATAATCATGATGGTGTGATCACTCACCTAGGGCCAGACATCCTGGAACGTGAAGTCAAATGGGCCTTAGGAATCATCACTATGAACAAAGCTAGCAGAGGTGATGGAATTCCAGTTGAGCTATTTCAAATCCTGAAAGTTGATGTAAAAGTGCTGCACTCAATATGCCAGCAAATTTGGAAAACTTAGCAGTGGCCACAGGACTGGAGAAGATCAGTGTTCATTCCAATCCCAAAGAAAGGCAATGCCAAAGAATGCTTAAACTACCACAAAATTGCACTCATCTCACACGCTAGTAAAGTAATGCTCAAAATTCTCCAAGCCAGGCTTCGGCAATATGTGAACTGTAAGCTTCCAGATGTTCAAGCTGATTTTAGAAAAGGCAGAGGAACCAGAGATCAAATTGCCAACATCCACTGGATCATGGAAAAAACAAGAGAGTTCCAGAAAAACATCTATTTCTGTTTTATTGACTATGCCGAAGCCTTTGACTGTGTGGATCCCAATAAACTGTGGAAAATTCTGAAAGAGATGGGAATACCAGGCCACCTGACCTGCCACTTGAGAAACCTATATGCAAGTCAGGAAGCAACAGTTAGAACTGGACATGGAACAACAGACTAGTTCCAAATAGGAAAGGGAGTACGTGAAGGCTGTATATTGTCACCCTGCTTATTTAACTTATATGCAGAGGACATCATGAGAAACGCTGGGCTGGAAGAAACACAAGCTGAAATCAAGATTGCCAGGAGAAATATCAATAACCTCAGATATGCAGATGACACCACCTTTATGGCAGAAAGTGAAGAGGAACTAAAAAGCCTCTTGATGAAAGTGAAAGAGGAGAGTGAAAAAGTTGGCTTAGAACTCAACATCAGAAAACAAAGATCATGGCATCCGGTCCCATCATTCCATGGGAAATAGATGGGGAAACAGTGGAACCAGTGTCAGACTTTATTTTTGGTGGCTCCAAAATCACTGCAGATGGTGATTGCAGTCATGAAATTAAAAGACGCTTACTCCTTGGAAGAAAAGTTATGACCAACCTAGACAGTATATTCAAAAGCAGAGACATTACTTTGCCGACTAAGGTCCGTGTAGTCAAGGCTATAGTCTTTCCTGTGGTCATGTATGGATGTGAGAGTTGGACTGTGAAGAAGGCTGAGCACCAAAGAATTGATGCTTTTGAACTGTGGTGTTGGAGAAGACTCTTGAGAGTCCCTTGGACTGCCAGGAGATCTAACCAGTCCATTCTGAAAGAGATCAACCCTGAGATTTCTTTGGAAGGAATGATTCTAAAGCTGAAACTTTAGTACTTTGGCCACCTCATGCGAAGAGTTGACTCCTTGGAAACGAGTCTGATGCTGGGAGGGATTGAGGGCAGGAGAAGGGAACGACAGAGGATGAGATGGCTGGATGGCATCACTGACTCGATGGATGTGAGTCTGAGTGAACTCTGGGAGTTTTTGATGGACAGGGAGGCCTGGTGTGCTGCGATTCATGGGATTGCAAAGAGTCAGACACAACTGAGCGACTGAACTGAACTGAACTGAAGCTACTAAAAATCCTTCCTAATGAATAGCAGATGAACAACTGAATATAAATGAAAACAGATGCTTCGAAGAAGAGGATCCAGAATTGTCATCAACTCTTCATAGTCACTGCATGTTTTCCTAACAAGCTCATATGCCCACAGCACGTTGCCAAACCTTACTGACTTCTTCCAGCATTTCTTTATGAAGTTATGATTGTGACCTCATAGCACTCAGGACTGTTGGCTAAAGAGCATGCCTCCCCAGTATGTTCTCCTTTTCCAAAGAAGCTCTTACCCCCTGGAGGGTGGGGAAGGGAGGTGCACACACATATTGGAGGATGTCCCTCACATAAACCCTGCTGTCTGACCTCAGAATCTACGAAGTTTGACTTCCTTTCAAATTTGACAATCTGGAGGCACTCCAGATCTAGAGACACAAGGCAAGCAGAAAAGGAAAGCCATTGACCCTGTATTTGGCATCCACATTCTTGTGACTTTCAAGTATATATTTTCAAAGTTAACCTATCAAAATGTTATTATCCTTCTGAATATACACGAGTATTTTCACAGTACATACATTCATGATTTAAAAGAAAAGATAGATTCTTAAACATAAAATGCAACATAACATAAAACAGTGGTTTCCACTGTAGTGGTTAGACTCAATGTCTATTTAAATGTATGCATAAAGCATGTTTAAGACATGCTAAGAGGTTAGATGATCAATAACTTAATGTGGAAGCTTGAACTAAGGCACATTGCTGAGTTCTTATCCCTGTTGGAAAAATCCTAGAAGACAGAAAATTCACTTTATACCTCATTTCTGTACACAATCAGATTTAACTGCTGAAAACATCTCATAGGTATATAATCATGATTCCATTTATCTCTTTTTATTTCTTTCCTGACTCTTTTTCTAACAAAAACTGTTGATTTTCAGAGACAGATTAAGAGAGGGAAGACATATTTAGACATGTACACACACAGATGGTGGGGTGAGGGGGGCATGGGCTTGTGAGAAACATTTGTCATATATACATTTTTGCTTAGAAACAGATACACAAGTGTTAAAATATATTATTATAATATTTGCTAAAATTATGGTTCATTTTGACAGAAAGATGTCTAGCTCAAAATCTAATTTCAGGCAACTAATCAGCAAGCAGAATTGGAGTAACGATCTTTTCTGTGCTTTTTATGTGTATATTTTTCTGACAGGTTGTGCTAGTTATAGTAGGCCTTTCCTAGCACTCTACAGATTTCTTGGGAAAATGCCCATGAATTTAAAGCACTAGTTTTAAAATTATGTATATTTGAATATATCCTTAGTTCTGAAAGAATGCACAGCATAAACTGCTAGATTTTTTTTTAAAGGATTAAAAATTCCTCTGTTTTGGTCTCAGTTTAAAATATAATAAGTAGTTCTACCTCCCAAAGACAACCTCTCTTAATACAAGTTTGTTTCTAGGCTCTTTTTTTTTTTTTTTTTTGGATACACGTTTACATAACTGGGACCATACTCCCTATAGTTCTATCCTGCATTTTAAACTTAAACATGTTTTTGTATGATGTTATCACAATTTCAAACATATAAATACAACAAGTAACTGTGCCATAATTAGTAGAATTCATAATGAAGTGAAAGTTTTAGTTTCTAGGTCATGTCCAACTCTTTGGGACGCCAAGGACTGTAGCTGCCTGCCAGACTCCTCTGTCCATGAAATTCTCCAAGCAAGAATACTGGAGAGGATAGCAATTCCCTTCTCCAGGGGATCTTACTGATTCAGGGATCAAACCTAGGGTCTCTTGCATTGCAGACAAATTCTTTACCATCTGAGCCACTAGGGCACATTTAAGTTTGCTATTATAAAAAAGCTCTCATGGTAACTTTAGTATGTCAAAGTTTCACAAAATTCAGATTATTTCTTTTATAGTATCAGTCAGGGGTTACCCTGTGAAGCAGAAGCAGTAGGACATGTTTGCCAAGGGATTTATTGTAAGGATCTGGCTCACCCTGTGGAGGCCAGCCAGCCCAGTATGGAATTGCAGGTGAGAAATGGAAAATTTCCTGTCATACCAGTAAACAAAGGATGTCACATTCATCAGCAATTATTAGCCACCATGGATGGTGAGCTGGTGAGCCTTGAGAAAACTCAGGGTGTGAAAACACAAAGAAACTGGCACCAGAGAGTTGAGGTTCATATCATAGGGATGATTTCAGTAAGCCCAAACTCTTGCATGTTCCTATACATGGAGAAGTATTAAATTCCTTAAACTGGGTTTCCTTTAGTTAACAATAACCTGCCCTTTGTTGCAAAAGTTCTATTAATATATAACCTGGCTCCTCCCCTCACCTCCTTAGAGAAATTCTCTCAGGGTTACTTGAGATGCTGTCTTCTGGGCTCAAAGTCCTAAGCGAAGTGAAGTGAAGTGAAAGTCACTCAGTTGTGTCTGACTCTTTGCGACCCCATGGACTATAGTCTACAACAAGGGTACTGGAGTGGGTTGCAATTTCCTTCTCCAGAGGATCTTCCTGACCCAGGGATTGAACCCAGGTCTCCCACATTGTAGGGAGACACTTTACCATCTGAGCCACAAGGCAAGTCCTAAAAATCCCACCAGATAAAACATGTGAAGTGTTTGTCATTCAGTCATGCTCTACTCTTTGTGACCCCATGGACTAAGATGATCTCTTTTGCTTACAGTCAGTTGATTTTTTTTACTTTAATCACATCTTAAAAAGAAACCTTCATGGAAACATTTGGATAAGTGTTTATGAATAACTGAGGACTGCAGCTTAGCAGGAGAAGGCAATGGCAACCCACTCTTGCCTGGAAAATCCCATGAATGGAGGAGTCAGGAAGGCTGCAGTCCAGGGGGTTGCTAAGGGTCAGACAGGACTGAGCGACTTCACTTTCACTTCTCACTTTCATGCACTGGAGAAGAAACTGGCAACCCACTCCAGTGTTCTTGCCTGGAGAATCTCAGGGACAGGGAGGGAAGCCTGGTGGGCTGCTGTCTATGGGGTTGCACAGAGTTGGACACAACTGAGGCAACTTAGCAGCAGCAGCCGCAGCAGCTTAGCAGAGTTGACTCATTAAAAGAACATCAAGAACAACAACAACAAAAAAGACCATCAAGGCCAAAGATTTTAGAAGTAGAATTACTGAGTTAAAGAAATGGATTTTAAAAATAAATTTTGATGTGTGTCCTACTCTTTACAACCCAATGGACTGTAGCCTACCAGGCTCCTCTGCCCATGGGATTTCCCAGGCAAGAATACTGCAGTGGGTTTCCATTTCCTTCTCCAGGGGATCTTCCTGACCCAGGGATTGAACTTACGTCTCTTGTATCTCATGCATTGGCAGGTGGATTCTTTACCACTGCACCACCTGGGAAGCACCCCCAAATCTGATACATATATTTAAGTCCCTTTTCTAAAAGGTTGTCACAATTTTCTATGCTTTGCCACTCTATCCTTGAATTTTCCTGGGATAGACACCGGGCTACCTACCCCAGGAAGGTAATGGGGTACCTACACTACAATGCATGCATGCATGCATGCATGCTAAGTTGCTTCAGTCCTGTGTGACTCTTTGTGACCCTATGAGCTATAGCCTGCCAGGCTTCTCTGTCCACAGAATTCTCCAGGCAAAAATACTGGAGTGGGTTACAATGCCCTCCTCCAGGAGATCTTCCTGATGTGGGATCGAACCTGTCTCTTATGTCTCCTGTGGGATCTTTACCACTAGCACCACCTATGAATCAATAGCATAGTTGAGAAGCCTCCTAAAATAAAAAAGCGCTAGTGTCTCTAGATAAGCACAAGGTTTTCTGGCAGTGAGTATTTAAAGAATTGCTTTCCCAAGATAGTTATTGTACCTCCTCCCTGAGCCCTGTATGAGCCTCACTGAGCAATTGCCCAGATCTATTTACAGGTGGGAATACAGATTACTATTTGCAGGGGATGTGTTAGGCATTTTTGAGGAGAATGTTAACCTTGTCCTCAAAAAGTCACAAGGCTAATTTTCAATAAAAAATATTGGATGTTATTATATCCATGTTAAAGTTCTTTTTCCTAAATTTCTCTGGGAAACAGGACTAATCATGTCTTTAAACTCTCCTGCTGCTAAGTCGTTTCAGTCCTGTCCGACTCTGTGCGACCCCATAGACGGCAGCCCATCAGGCTTCCCCGTCCCTGGGATTCTCCAGACAAGAACACTGGAGTGGGCTGCCATTTCCTTCTCCAGTGCATAAAAGTGAAAAGTGAAAGTGAAGTTGCTCAGTAGTGTCTGACTCTTAGCGACCCTATGGACTGCAGCCTACCAGGCTCCTCCATCCATGGGATTTTCCAGGCAGGAGTACTGGAGTGAGGTGTCATTGCCTTTTCTGCTTTAAACTCTACATAACTATAATAAAAGGCAGGTCTTTCTGAAGTCCCTTGCTGTTTCAGTAGATCTATGTAAAATAAAGAACCACATTATTTTATCTTCAGAAACTTATCATTAGGCAAAGGTTAGTGAAGTGATTAATTAGATGGACTTGGGGATGAGATTTTTTCACTTGAATTCTTACTTCTACTTTGAACTATTTTTTAAACCTGGACAAATAATTTAATATCCTTAAGCTTCAATTTTATCACTTATAAAATGGAGATAATACTCTCTCATGTTGTTGTAGAGGGTTAAATGAGCCAATATATGTAAAATGTGTGGTATATATGCTGGCATATGATATGTGTGTGTAAATGCATATTATCCCTTTGCATTTTCTGCTTTTAAACAATTTAGAGGCAAGGCAGAAAGTGCAAGTGGCTTGCAAATCATTCTTTGGTATCTTCAAAGGCTTCAACCTTCAGGGAAGTTTGGTTTAGGAGGAAGCAGGAAGTGAGGTGGTGGTGGGGTATAATTTGAAAACAGAAACAGAATGCCTAGGAAGAACATCAAGGAACACATGCTCCTCCAGAGGACACAGAGGGTCCCCAAGCTGAGGGAGAGGAGGATGCAGCTGTGGGTCCTGAGAGCAGAAAGGTCTGCATGCTTAGGGGTGGAGCCTGAAGAAAAGGAACTGAACAAAGAAGGCCTCATTGCCTCCACTTCAGGGTTTGGAGGCTGCCTGGTGGCATCTTTCCCTAAAATATAGCCCTTTCTCTGTTCTCAGATTTTATTTCTTAAGATGAACATTTGAGGGAAAAAAAAGAGGCAATTTTACTCCTGAAAATTAATTAAACACATTAATGTGAAAACACATTAATTTTCAAAGAATAGGAGCTGTGATTCACTATTTGCAGGCAAGCCAGGAGATAGCTTTGCCAACTAGTGTCTCTAGATAAGCACAAGGTTTTCTGGCAGTGAGTATTTAAAGAATTGCTTTCCCAAGATAGTTATTGTACCTCCTCCCTGAGCCCTGTATGAGCCTCACTGAGCAATTGCCCAGATCTATTTACAGGTGGGAATACAGATTACTATTTGCAGGGGATGTGTTAGGCATTTTTGAGGAGAATGTTAACCTTGTCCTCAAAAAGTCACAAGGCTAATTTTCAATAAAAAATATTGGATGTTATTATATCCATGTTAAAGTTCTTTTTCCTAAATTTCTCTGGGAAACAGGACTAATCATGTCTTTAAACTCTCCTGCTGCTAAGTCGCTTCAGTCCTGTCCGACTCTGTGCGACCCCATAGACGGCAGCCCATCAGGCTTCCCCGTCCCTGGGATTCTCCAGACAAGAACACTGGAGTGGGCTGCCATTTCCTTCTCCAGTGCATAAAAGTGAAAAGTGAAAGTGAAGTTGCTCAGTAGTGTCTGACTCTTAGCGACCCTATGGACTGCAGCCTACCAGGCTCCTCCATCCATGGGATTTTCCAGGCAGGAGTACTGGAGTGAGGTGTCATTGCCTTTTCTGCTTTAAACTCTACATAACTATAATAAAAGGCAGGTCTTTCTGAAGTCCCTTGCTGTTTCAGTAGATCTATGTAAAATAAAGAACCACATTATTTTATCTTCAGAAACTTATCATTAGGCAAAGGTTAGTGAAGTGATTAATTAGATGGACTTGGGGATGAGATTTTTTCACTTGAATTCTTACTTCTACTTTGAACTATTTTTTAAACCTGGACAAATAATTTAATATCCTTAAGCTTCAATTTTATCACTTATAAAATGGAGATAATACTCTCTCATGTTGTTGTAGAGGGTTAAATGAGCCAATATATGTAAAATGTGTGGTATATATGCTGGCATATGATATGTGTGTGTAAATGCATATTATCCCTTTGCATTTTCTGCTTTTAAACAATTTAGAGGCAAGGCAGAAAGTGCAAGTGGCTTGCAAATCATTCTTTGGTATCTTCAAAGGCTTCAACCTTCAGGGAAGTTTGGTTTAGGAGGAAGCAGGAAGTGAGGTGGTGGTGGGGTATAATTTGAAAACAGAAACAGAATGCCTAGGAAGAACATCAAGGAACACATGCTCCTCCAGAGGACACAGAGGGTCCCCAAGCTGAGGGAGAGGAGGATGCAGCTGTGGGTCCTGAGAGCAGAAAGGTCTGCATGCTTAGGGGTGGAGCCTGAAGAAAAGGAACTGAACAAAGAAGGCCTCATTGCCTCCACTTCAGGGTTTGGAGGCTGCCTGGTGGCATCTTTCCCTAAAATATAGCCCTTTCTCTGTTCTCAGATTTTATTTCTTAAGATGAACATTTGAGGGAAAAAAAAGAGGCAATTTTACTCCTGAAAATTAATTAAACACATTAATGTGAAAACACATTAATTTTCAAAGAATAGGAGCTGTGATTCACTATTTGCAGGCAAGCCAGGAGATAGCTTTGCCAATACTATTGATTCACTGCAAATGTCTTGTGTTCTCAAAGCTTGATGTTAAACTCTTCAGTCAATGACTGTTTCAGAGCACCTAATTTAATTCAGTAGCTTAAAAACCTAATGCGGTTTCAGCTGGTAATTGAAATTTCACAGAGAAAATCATGTGCCTTGTTTCCAAGAAATGAAATTAAAGAGTTAAGTCCGAATAGATGACATCCATTATCAATAAAGTAGGTTGGAACCTTTTTTTTTTTGATGAGTATGTAGCAAAACAAAATAAACTAATAATTCTTGAGTGATTCTTATATTTCATCATTGGGTATTAGACAGTCTTGATTACTTCCACAGATTCATTTTATAGGCAGTGTCTGAAACTACATCTGCAAAGCAAGAAGAAGAATGACTCCTTAAATGTCATCCTCATTCTCATTGAAAGTGACAGGTTTTTGACAAAACTCAGTGTTCTCTCTGAACTATTAGAGCAGTTTATTTTCCAACAGCAGGTCATTCCAAACCGACATGATCGTTAATGTGGACATTTAGTTCATGAGCTAAATCTTCAAACCCCTGACTCTTCATATTGGGGAAATCTCTGGGTCACCTGCTGTGGTTTCTTACAGGAAAAAAAAAAAAAAAGAACTCTGTTGCAATACTTTGAACTCTAGATAAGGGAGAGATGTAAAAGCGATGTGTTTCTGGTGTTCCATTACAAGATAATAACAATGCATCTATTCTTAAAGAAACACATAAAAACTGAAGTTATTGGAGTCATAGCATCTGTGAAGAGGGTGCCTTTGGAGACAGGTGGAAGTGCTGACATGTTGCCCATGTGTCTGGACCTGACAGAGTGGCCCCTGAGGCCAGATAGCACAGCACTTCTTTCCCTGCAGACTCTAAAGCATCCTCATCCTTCTGTCAAAGGCAGACAGAACCTCATCCCACAGGGCCTCTTCATTTGCATTCTTTGCCTCCTCCAATGGCCAGTTGTTAACTGAGCTTTCATAAATGTGGCTTCTCTGAGCAGAGCCAAACGTTTGCTTCAAATTTTGCCTATTATGCGATGCATCTAATGTGATTATTCTGATGCAGGACAAGAATCAGAATCATTCTAAACCTTAAAAAATAGAAGTAAGGGCTGGGCTAAGATTTCATGGGAAGGAAGGAGAGCACAGCTTCTCCTCTTCTGGAGAAACCTTGGCTCCTGGTTGTCTTTTCCTGCCTTGGAAAGGGTTCATCACACTCAGTGATGAAAACATCAGCTCAGAATCCTGCTCTGATTCGTTTTCTCCCTGTCATGCTTTGGGAGGGTGTGTTATGCAGACAAGGGCACACCCTAGGGAGAAGGCAGTAGCGCTCAGAGTAAGCTGAACTTGGTCACCCATGCTGTGAAGTGGGAGCGAATGTTCTAATCAATAGCTTTGTCATTTGCTTCAATCACTGCCTCCCTTGCAATTTAGCCCAGAAAATCAGTTGAGGGTTGTCAGGAAGCATTTAACAGGAGGCTTCCTGTGTGCTGTTTTGGATCGTCAGGAATTCTCTGTTCCTTATTAATTCCTGAATATTCAGGAATTAAGAGGAGAGACAAGCCTCTCCCTGGGGCTGAGGAATCCAGGCATTTTCTTCATTGGTTTTTCTATACGGTGATAAGTACCCTCTTCCTTTTTATGAACTGTCATGCGAGTGTATGTTCCTCGGTTCTTTGTCTCCTCACAACAAAGATTTGGAGCAAGGGACATTAAAGCCCTCGGCATGTCACAGCTCTCAGGTCTTGGATAAACCTTGTTATAGCTCTTAGGCAAATCAGTGTTTCAGCTCTATTTTATTTAGAAGATAGAGGAGAATTCATCCTTGAAGTGTGAGGGCATGCCAACCCAAAGATTTGAAGAGAAGAGAGAGGAGGAGCGCATGGGGGAGGGATAGAGAGAAAGAGAGAAAGAGAGAGAAAGAGAGCACACACACGGGAGAGAGAGGGAGAGAGAGGGAGAGGGGGAGAAAGGGAGAGAGAGGGAGAGAGAGAGAGAGGGAGAGAGAGAGAGAGAGAGAGCGCGTGCTTTGGCTCTTCCTTTTATATGTTTTCTTCCACCTGGGCTCGCCCTATGCAAATTGGGCTTAGCCAGGAATGCTGTTTGTTCTATCTGAAGTCTTCACTCTGGTCCTCGGACCTTCCTTTGACCTTCCTTGTCTTTTTAGCCACTGCCATTTTGGACTCCATTTCCCTATTCTACCTACCTAACAGAACCATATGGTAAAAGTGATTATTTACACCTCTCTCTCTTTAATATGGATCGCCTATGTTTTGTAAGTCTGGAATTTTAATCTTTATCTTTGCTGAGAATAACTACAGTATATATGCCCACACCATGTTGATTAAAACACCTTTGCTCCATCAGAGCTTTGGTTCCCGTGTCTTGCTTTCTCTCTCTCTCTCTCTGTCTCCCTGGCTATTTCTTTGGAGCACAGAGGTCTTCTGTGTTCACTTTGCTGCTCAGGTTTCTAAGACCCTCTTGAGAAGGCACTCTGCGCCCTCACCCCATTGAGAGGGCGCCCGAGGCCTTCCTGAACAGAGCAAGCCCCGTGCAGGGGCTTTATTGGCTTTCTGCATAAAGCAAGGAATATCGCCTCTTTCTCTCTACTTTACTTTCTTATTGGTCGACTCCACACCACCAAATTCCGGTCCATTAAAGGACTTCAACAGAGGGTAAAAGAGCTCCTTGTGATCCTATAATCATTGGGGGTAGCCCAGGTGTTGTTCAGTGCTCTACAGAAGGTAGAGAAACTACATGTCCTCCTCTGATGAACAACCTCCCCATGAGGGAGACTTACTGGCAAGTGTTCACTGATGAGAAACCTGGAGTCAAAATCAAAGAAACTAGCAACACTTAAACATGATAAGCTAAGGGACTTCCTTGGTGGTCCAGTGGTTAAGACTCTAGCACTTCCACTGAAGGAGCTCCAGCTCCATTTCTGGTTGGGGAAACTAAGATCCTTCAGGCCCAATCATGTGGATAAAAAAAAATAATAATGATAAAAATAAAAAAGCAGGGGGGGAGAATCTCAGGTAGATAATGTTTTGACCTTTGTTTTAGAAAAAGTCTCTCCGAGAAGTACCCATTCCTCTCCTGCACATCTGGTCAAAGATGGGGGTTGATTCTGATTGACAAATTCTTACCACTGTTTCAGGGAGGATAAGGCCAATGGCTCAAATTAAAGGGGAAAGTATGTGTATTTTTAGGACTTAAACCCCTTGTCCTTTAACTTGTTGATTTATATTTTCAGTACATTTCAGTTACTCATCAGCTCTGCTCCAGGTACTCTGGCTTGCAGCACGGATGCTCTTTCTAGAAAACCTGAGCATGATTTTGATAATCAGAGTGATAAACTGTGATGAACCGGGCAGCTCACTTTACTTCTCTGACCTACACATCTATCAAGGAAATTGTGAAAATAAATTATTCTAACCCAACCAATATGCCAGCAAATTTGGAAAACTCAGCAGTGGCCACAGGACTGGAAAAGATCAGTGTTCATTCCAATCCCAAAGAAAGGCAATGCCAAAGAATGCTTAAACTACCACACAATTGCACTCATCTCACAAGCTAGTAAAGTAATGCTCAAAATTCTCCAAGCCAGGCTTCAGCAATATGTGAACTGTGAGCTTCCAGATGTTCAAGCTGGTTTCAGAAAAGGCAGAGGAATCAGAAATCAAATTGCCAACATCCACTGGATCATGGAAAAAGCAAGAGAGTTCCAGAAAAACATCTATTTCTGCTTTATTGACTATGCCAAAGCCTTTGACTATGTGGATCACAATAAACTGGAAAATTCTGAAAGAGATGGGAATACCAGACCACCTGACCTGCCTTAAGAAACCTATATGCAAGTCAGGAAGCAACAGTTAGAACTGGACATGGAACAACAGACTAGTTCCAAATAGGAAAAGGAGTACGTCAAGGCTGTATATTGTCATCTTGCTTATTTAACTTATTATATGCAGAGGACATCATGAGAAATGCTGAGCTGGAAGAAGCACAAGCTGGAATCAAGATTGCTGGGAGAAATATCAATAACTTCAGATATTCATATGACAGCATCCTTATGACAGAAAGTGAAGAGGAACTAAAAAGCCTCTTGATGAAAGTGAAAGAAGAGACTGAAAAAGTTGGCTTAGAACTCAACATTCAGAAAACGAAGATCATGGCATCTGGTCCTATTACTTCATGGGAAATAGATGGTGAAACAGTGGAAACAGTGTCAGACTTTATTTTTGGTGGCTCCAAAATCACTGCAGATGGTGATTGCTGTCATGAAATTAAAAGACACTTACTCCTTGGAAGGAAAGTTATGACCAACCTAGATAGCATATTCAAAAGCAGAGACATTACTTTCCAACAAAGGTCCGTCTAGTCAAGGCTATGGTTTTTCCTGTGAGAAAAACCATATATGGATGTGAGAGTTGGACTGTGAAGAAAGCTGAGCGCTGAAGAATTAATGCTTTTGAACTGTGGTGTTGGAGAACACTCTTGAGAGTCCCATGGACTGGAAGAAGATCCAACCAGTCCATCCTAAAGGAGATCAGTCCTGGGTGTTCTTTGGAAGGAATGTTGCTAAAGCTGAAACTCCAGTACTTTGGCCACCCTATGCAAAGAGTTGACTCACTGGCAAAGACTGTGATGCTGGGAGGGATAGGGGGCAGGAGGAGAAGGGATCAACAGAGGATGAGATGGCTGGATGGCATCACTGACTCAATGGACGTGGGTTTGGGTGAACTCTGGGAGTTGGTGATGGACAAGGAGGCCTGGTGTGCTGCAATTCATGGGGTCACAAAGAGTTGGACACGACTGAGCGATTGAACTGAACTGAACCTGACCAACACAGTTTTTGTGGCTCTGGGAGCATATAACAATATTAGAGAAAAACTTATCAAATAATGAGAGTTCATATCCCTTTTGGGTAAGTGGATAACACTTAATGAAACATGAATGAAACATTGTGAGATAGAATTCCTCCTCCTTTTGGAGTAGATGTTAATAACCCCAATTCAAGATTGACTCATTTTGATTCATTCAATATACTACTTTGGTTGAATATCAAGCCTCTAGAGGAAAACTGAGGAACTTTCATTAGTAATTTCACTAAAATTGCATTGATACTTACTGCCTTATTCCAAATATATTTTTTGAAAAACAATTGTGCTAGAAAATTACAGTTTAGTAGAGGAAGGTGTCTGAACCAACTAGTGCACTACAATGTATAAATTCTGGAATAGAAAGTTTGAAGGCTATGTATAGGATGAGGGCTTAATAGACATAATGAAAATAAAAAATTGTTCTAGTTAACTACTGTATAATATTTCTAACATTCCCTCAGCACTCCTTCTTCTTTCTTTCCCCTTTCTCAGAAAAAAAAAAAGAAAGATAAAGAGGAAAAAAGAGAAATGAAATAATATCAGAAACCACCATGAATGGTTAGTTATTTATATTAACTCATATATTAACTCATATATTAAACCTGATTTTCTTTCCTTTCTTTTTTTAATCCTGTTTAACTGCATAGTTTTATTTGACTCATATCTTTTTTTTTTTTTTTTTCTTTTTGGCTTCATCTAGCAGCATGCAGAATCATAGTTACCTGACCAGGGATAGAACCTATGCCCCTGAAATGGAAGCATGGAGTCATAAACACTGGACCATCAAGGAATTCCCTTGACTGATATCGTAGATAGAAAGAAGGGCTTAATGAGATGTGTGGCTCCAGATAGAAGGGTTAAAGTAAATAACCTTGGGAAAAAAGAACTCCTGGGAAAGGTCAAAACAACAATAAGGGGAAAATTAGATTGGCTGATTTATATGTGTCAAATTGCATTTCACAGCATTTTGCTAAAGTTTAATCCTGAGTGATGATGCTTCCAAATACTTCTGCTCAAATATTTGTTCATCTAGTTTAAATCCTGGATCCAGATAGTTCCAGAGCCATCTTGAGGAAATTCCCTAGCTACCCATGGAAATTAACCTGTGGTCAGCCCTGGGCTCTGTGTATGCTTAGTTGCCCAGTTGTGTCTGACTCTTTGTGACGCCATGGACTATAGCCCACCAGGCTCCTCTCTCCATGGGATTCTGCAGGCAAGAATACTGGAGTGGGTTGCCATGCCCTCTTCCAGGGGATCTTCCCAACCCAGGGATCGAAGCCAGGTCTCCATCATTGCAGGCAGATTCTTTACCATCTAACCCACCAGGGAGACCCTGGGATGCTATTGAAATAAAACACCCACAGTCCCTCAGTTTAAACTGGTTCTTTCTCTTGCTTTCTGAGCCGTCTTCAAAATGACCAAAACAAACAGTACCCCTTCACCTCACAGGGTAACAAGCTATCTTGGTCTCAATTCCTACATTCCTGCTTTCTCTGAGTTGGTTAGGATCACACTTCCTTGGGTTCATGAACTACATTTAGGTGGCAAGAAAACAGATACAGACTGTTGCAAATCAAAAGAAGCAGACCCTTGGGCATTTCAGGTGGCCAAAGCATTTCAGGATGGTTCACCTACATTTAGGTGGCAAGAAAACAGAGATACAGACTGCTGCAAATCAAAAGAAGCAGACCCTTGGGCATTTCAGGTGGCCAAAGCATTTCAGGATGGTCCATCAGCAGGTGAATTCTCTTTCCTGCTCCCATTGGCAGAAATGGTTCAGCTTTAGTGAGCCATTCAGATCTTGGCTACATTACTGGGACTCTTATCTTTCTTGAAAAGACATGGACATGATCCTGCAAACAAATATATGAATGAACAAATAAATAACAGTGCTAAGATTTTCTGTCTTCAAAATGTTAAATATTCAACAAAGTAATCCATAAGGAAAAGTATAATGCTGTTACAATTTTTCAAAAAAAAAAAAAAGACTAGGATGGAGAGAGTGATATTCTAAAATCAGGAGGAAACTTTGATTTCCAAGTTGCATCTACTTATTTATCACATGAATATGAATAACTTTTCTTTTTCAGTCTAAACTTGCTAAGCCACTTGTGGTTTTGTTCCAGCAACTGCTCCCCTGTGCAGGCTGTGGCTTTGCTTATAGTGAGCTCAACTGACTTTTCTGAGTCATCATGCTTCTCTGGGCAAAGGAGGTATTTGCTGTCACTAAAGTGAGCTGAATAAACAAGATGTCACTTTATATTTGCTGAAAATTGGTGCCTTGTCAGGAGGCAGTGGTGATGTGGGCAGTGATCTGGTGCACTCTAGAATATTAACAGAGGTTCCAGGATCTTGCAAACAAGCAGCCTGTGCTACTTTTCTTTCAAAATAATGCTATTAAATATTAAATGCATACACATTCAGTTGCTTCAGTCATGCCTGACTCTTTGTGACCCTGTGTGAACTGAAGCCCACCAGGCTTCTCTGACCATGGGATTCTTCAGGCAAGAATACTGGAGTGGGTTGCCATGCCCTCCTCCAGAGGATCTTCTGAACTCAGGGACTGAACTTGCATTGTAGATGGATTCTTTACCACTGAGCCACCATGGAAGCCCAAATATTAAATACTTAATAATATTATTTTTTAAATATATTATTATATTATAGTAATATAATATAAATATTTAAATATAAAGAATAATATTATGAAGTAGATCATTATCTTCATGAGAAATAAATAACGGTGATGCTTGAATGTACCATATGGAATATTGTTTGTTGATGGTTAATTCTCATGTATGCTAATTGTTGACCAAATTCTGCTATTCTTCTATAGCTGAAGATTTCCATAATCTTTGTTTCTTTCTCTTAGGATAGCTGAGAAACTTGATTTGTATGAGTTTTTGTGGAGATGGCTCTGTCTTTAAAAGCTAGGTAAATAGAATTGTTGGAGTTGAAATTGTCCAGCCCTTTAACTACATTTGGGCTTGATGGATACTGAACCTGGTTAGTCTCATAAGCCTCTGAGAGCCACTTTCCTCCTTTTTATATTTTGAATGGTCTACTTTTGCTTGTGAACTGTAACATGCAATCTTACATAACAACTGCTTTTATAGCTGTTTAACTCTAGTATCCAACACAGGACTTTCTGTACATATCAGGGCTCCAGAAACTTTTGATATTATTGATAACAGTCAATGATGATAAAGAGTATTTTAAATTTTGGGAGTAGTCTTTATTAAAAGAGTAACCAACTATGGAGAATAGCATGAGAAACGCTGGGCTAGAAGAAGCACAAGCTGGAATCAAGATTGCAGGGAGAAATATCAATAACCTCAAATATGCAGATGACATCACCCTTATGGCAGAAAGTAAAGAGGAACTAAAAAGCCTCTTGATGAAAGTGAAAGAGGAGACTGAAAAAGTTGGCTTAAAGGTCAACATTCAGAAAACGAAGATCATGGCATCTGGTCCCATCACTTCATGGCAAATAGATGGGGAAACAGTGTCAGACTTTATTTTGGGGGGCTCCAAAATCACTGCAGATGGTGATTGCAGCCATGAAATTAAAAGACATTACTCCTTTGAAGGAAAATTATGACCATCCTAGATAGCATATTGAAAAGCAGCGATATTACTCTGCCAACAAAGGTCTGTCTAGTCAAGGCTATGGTTTTTCCAGTGGTCATGCATGGATGTGAGAGTTGGACTGTGAAGAAAGCTGAATGCTGAAGAATTGATGCTTTTGAACTGTGGTGTTGGAGAAGACTCTTGAGAGTCCCTTGGACTGCAAGGAGACCCAACCAGTCCATGTTACAAGAGATCAGTCCTGGGTATTCATTGGAAGCACTGATGCAGAAGCTGAAACTCCAATACTTTGGCCACCTCATGCAAAAAGTTGACTCATTGGAAAAGACCCTGATACTGGGAAAGATTAGAGGAAGGAGAAGAAGGGGACGACAGAGGATGAGATGACTGGATGGCATCACCGACTCGATGGACATGAGTTTGAGTGAACTCTGGCAGTTGGTGATGGACAGAGAGGCCTGGGGTGCTATGATTCATGGAGTCGCAAAGAGTCGGACACAACTGAGCGACTGAACGGAACGGAACTGAACCAACCATGGTGATACAATCTCCTGCTCACTTGTTCCTACTTTACAAGCAGGAAATGAACTTAGAGTATAGAACCTGCTTAAGGTTTAAGATGAATATAGCTCACCCTAACAAACAGATCTGACATAGAGCTGTCACTGGAATTATCAGGCTTTTTATGTTGAATCTGACTAGTGATAGCTGGCTTTGACTGCACTTCTCATATGTAAAACAGTTCATGTTTATTAATAGCCTCATAGCAGTTCAAAGAGAGACATGAATTATTACTTATATTTCAAAGATGACAAATGCAGAAATCAAAGTTTTAGTAGCTGGGGCTCCACGGTCCTGTTGCTGGTAAAGGGCTCCTCCAGGATTTAAGTCATGGAAGCCATTGTAAGGACCCACTTTCATATGATGTGTTATATAGGTTTTCATTTAAAGTTAGGTCTGAATTCAGCGAGTGAGGTTAAGATTATATATATGAATCTGTTTCTCATCTTGAATAATTTTCTGCGTATTTCTAGCCAATAATATTTCATGTTATTGAGCTTTCATTTTCATTTTTATCAAATTATCTCTTTAAAATTTTTCTGTATTAGTTTCACCAAAGGATTGTGGTTGGGAGTCCTCATACAATGTACTTAACTATAAAGCAAAATAAAAATCCTATGTTATGTACTGATTTTTGACAAAAGTGAAGAAGTAATTCCATGGAGGAAGCACAGTCTTTTCAGCGAGTGGTGCTGGAGCAATTGAACATATTAAAACATGAAGTTCACCCAAAACCTCATGTCTTACTCATAAGTGAACTCAAAATGGATCAGAGATTTAAATGTACAGTGTAAGACTACAAAACATTTGAAATAAAAACAGAGGGGAATATCTTTAGGAAGTAGGCTTGGGCAGAACTCTTGGACATGACATCAAAACTGTGATAAAAGTGACATAAATTTTTTTTTGCTAAACTACACTTCATAAAAATAAAAAACTTTATATATATATATTTATGTATCACTCTTTTGATATTTTATATATATATATGTATATGTGTGCATATGTATAAAAATCACTTTAATATACACTTGAAACTAACACAACATTGTAAATCAACTATATTTCAATAAAAAAATAAAATCTTCTGCTCCATGAAAGTTCCTGTTAATAATAGAATGAAAAGACAAGCTATATCCTGATAGACAGTGTTTTCAAACTGCTTATCTGACAAAAGAGTTATATTTAGAACATAGAGAACTGTCAAAAGTCAGCAGCAAAAAAAAAAAAAGAAAAATAGAAAACAGGCAAAAGTTACAAACAAGTATTTCCCAAAGAGAAGAGGTAGACAGTATGTAAGCACATGAAAAGAAATTTAGCATCTTTAGCCATTAGGGAAATAAACCTGAAAGCTGCAACAAAACATCGCTATATACGTGTACATATAATAGACATGCACAGTTTATTTGAAAAAATTTTTATATCTAGTTGTTTTGGATCAAAATATCTAAAACATTCTAGCCATGTAAGAGAGAGAATCCTTTTAAAATTCTAGTCATGGTTTGCTGCACCAGAGGTTTTATTTGAAAAAATTCAGAGGCACCACTGGATGGCAGTAGAGGTTTGCTTTTAGGGTTTGTCTTCCACAGCAAAAAAAAAAAAAGAAAAATAGAAAACAGGCAAAAGTTACAAACAAGTATTTCCCAAAGAGAAGAGGTAGACAGTATGTAAGCACATGAAAAGAAATTTAGCATCTTTAGCCATTAGGGAAATAAACCTGAAAGCTGCAACAAAACATCGCTATATACGTGTACATATAATAGACATGCACAGTTTATTTGAAAAAATTTTTATATCTAGTTGTTTTGGATCAAAATATCTAAAACATTCTAGCCATGTAAGAGAGAGAATCCTTTTAAAATTCTAGTCATGGTTTGCTGCACCAGAGGTTTTATTTGAAAAAATTCAGAGGCACCACTGGATGGCAGTAGAGGTTTGCTTTTTTGTTTACCTGGCATATGCGGAGGAGAGAGGGGCAGGGGAAGGCTGAGAAAATAAGGGACATATTTAGTTCTGCTTTCAGAACCAAATTAAAAAAAAATATTTGTAATGATAAACATCATTTGTAATTAGCAAAGTTTAAGCTGAAAATGCTATCATTAAAAAATAACCAGTATGGTGTAAGTTAAAGTTGCAAAAAATAACAAACTGCAAGATCACAAGCAGAGTAAGCTTTGTAAAATAAATCTTGAGATAACAGTCTGGATGAAAAGGAGCAACTTCAGAGAAAAAAAAATTGGCATTGAGCTCTGTGATGGCAAGTGAGATTTTATGGTTCAAAATCTTAATGTCTTTCAGAAATTTTAAGCTATTCTTTTATTTCTGCCTCCTCCCACTAATGAGTCTACAAAGTTCAGCTGCTGCTTATCATTTCTTTTTAATTTAACTTATTTTTAAATTTATTTTAAATTTTATTTTTACTTTATTCTACGTTACAATACTCTATTGGTTTTGCCATACATTGACATGAATCAGCCATAGGTGTACACGATCTCCCAATGCTGAAGCCCTCTTCCCCCTCTCACCCCATATCATCTCCCCGGATCATCCCGTACACCAGCCCCAAGCATCCTGCATCCTGCACTGAACATAGACTAGTGCTTCATTTCTTATATAATTATATACATGTTTCAGTGCCCATCTCCCCAATCATTCCACAGTCTCCCTCTCCCTCAGAAGCCAAAAGTCCGTTCTATACCTCTGTGTCTCTTTTGTTGTCTCACATACAGGGTCATCATTGCTATCTTTCTAAATTCCATATATATGTGTCAGTATACCGTATTGGTGTTTTTCTTTCTGGCTTACCTCACTCTGTATAATCAGCTCCAGTTTCATCCATCTCATTAGAACTGGTTCAAATTTATTCTTTTAAGGGCTGAGTAATACTCCACTGTGTATATGTACCACAGCTTTCTTGTCCATTCATCTGCTGATGGACATCTAGGTTGTTTCCATGT
>SJYC01139064.1:0-10192 GCA_006408675.1 Madoqua kirkii
ACCTTCTGGAGAGTTTTTATCATAAATTCTCTGGGGCTTCTGAGGCTAATGCAGAGAGATCAGTAATTAAAAGTGAGTCCCTCAAATCCTCTTGGCTTTATACTTTTGATGTTGTCTCCTCTCAGTTTCATTTTTTTTTTTCCTGAAACCTGGCACAGGCTCAGGCACCTGAAAATCTTGCATAACATGTATTTTTCTCTCTTCACTCTACTGTCTTCAATCCTTTCAACACCTCTATCTTTTTGTTTTCTCTTTGCTGATGATATTTCTCCTTGAAAAACCTATACTTGATCCAAATGAATCTTTTGGAGAACATATGTAGTATAGATAGCTACAGACAGGCATTCAGAGAATATGGCTCTGGACCTCAAAATCCAGGTGTTATTTTTTAAGATGAATATATACCAAAACTGTCCTGTCAGGTTAATACTGTCATATTCTGATAAAGTTTTGACCTTACCTATTTTGTTTCTTGAAGTTGGTCTCTAGAACCTCCTAGGAACAGTTTTTAAGAGGCTTATTTCTAGTACTTTCAGGAAAAGCACCAGGGGAACAGATGAATATTTTACTGTGAGAGTTAATTTGTTTCCTGTGCTCAGGATTTGCACCCAATAATTCACATTCCTGAAAAATTGCCTGAATCTTTGTAGGAAAGAAATTGTCCACTGAGTCATAAAGAAGAGACCTTTTGGAACAAATCTCACTGAAATTTTTAAACTTCATGCTTTAAAATAGTAATAAATAAGTCAGAGAGTTTCCTCCAAGCTTGCCCACAGCTGACTTGATTGGCATTCCTTGTCTTTTACATGGAAATCTTTTCAAATGCTCAGATCACATCTTAAGCCTGCCTTCTTAGCAAGGTAGCAAGAGGCAGTTACTCCATTTTCATTAGTGCCAAGGTAAAAGTAGAGAGTGAGAAGACGCCGGGGGAGATGGTTTCCAACACTTGAGAAGCATTTGGCTGTACCTATGAAAATGCAGTTTACTTCTGTGAGTAGGCAATTAATCTGTGCTATCAAATTCACAACTGAGTGGAAATCAGGGCAGGTAGGAAAAAAAAGAAGGATCCAAAATTGTTTTAACACCTTGCATGTGATGGGTGTTGTGCTAAGCACTATAAAACTGCTTTTTATCATCAAATCTTTATAGCCCTAGGATGAAAATTTCTTTTTACATACAAGGAAACTAGAATTCAGAGAGGTGAGATGACTTTCAATCACATAGCTTGAAAAATGTAGAACATGCTTCTTACTGTTTTTAAGATTTTTTTAAAATTTCCATTTAACATCAAAAACATTTTGTGTTAGGGTATAGCTGATTAAAAATGTTATGATAGTTTTAAGTATGATTGTTTCAGACAGCAAAGGGAATCAGTCATATATACACATATATCCATTCTCCCTCAAACTCCCCTCCCATCCAGGCTGCCACATAACATTAAGCAGAGTTCCCTGTGTTATACAGTAGGGCCTCATTGGTTATCCATTTTAAATATAGCATTGTGTACACATTGATCCCAAACTCCCTAACTGTCCCTTCCCCTCAACCTTCCCCCTTGGCAAAAAAATGTCTGTAAGTTCACAGATCATGGTTTTAAGCCCTTATTTGTCTACCTCAAGACCTGGTCCTTTTTGGCACACTTGTACACTGTTGGTGGCAGTGTAAATGAGTATAGCCATTATGGGAAGCAGTGTGGAAATACTTCAGAAAGCCAAAAATAGAACTAACCATGTAATCCAGCAATCCTTCTTTGGAGTACATACCCAGAGGAAACTAAAGAAGTGTCTCAGAGCAGTATCTGCACTTCTAAGTTCACTGTAGCATTATTCACAACAGCCAGTATATGAAAACAACTTCAATATCTGTTAACAGATGAATGAATAAATATAGTGTGAGGCGAGAAAAGATATCTGAAGCACTTAGCATAGAACTCATCATGAAGCAAATTACTATCTTTTCTGTGGTGCACTTGTTTTGAGGGATTTGTTGCTGTTGCTATTCAGCTACTAAGTCATATTTGAGTCTTTGCGACCCCCATGGGCTGCAGCACACCAGGCTTCTCTGTCCTCCACTATCTCCCAGAGTTTGTTCAAATTCATGTCCATTGAGTTGGTGATGCCATCTAACTATTTTATCCTCTGCCACTCCTTCTCCTTTTGCTAGGAGTGTATTTACTAGCATCAGGCTCTTTTCCAATGTGCCAGATTGGGTGGCCAATGTGTTGGGGCTTCAGCTTCAGCATCAGTCTTTCCAATGAATATTCAGGGTTGTAGGACTGATTGGTTTGATTTCCTTGTTGTCCAAGGGACTCTAAAGAGTCTTCATAAGAACCACAGTTTGAAAGCACCAGTTCTTTAGTGCTCTTCCTTTTTTATGGTCTAGCTCTCACATCCATACATGACTACTGGAAAAACATGGCTTTGAATCTATAGACCTTTGTTGGCAAAGTAATGTCTCTGCAAAACTCAGCTGAGCAAATTTGAAGATCTAATTAGCTTTATTTAATGATTTGTGAACCAGGGATCATCCCGTTTAGCAGGCAGAAAGGGGTTCTGAGGATCTGTCAAAATGGAAGGGTTTTCTAGGCAGAAAGAGGTGGAAAAGGGAAGTTTCTAACAAAGAGTGGGTTGTTTCCAGCAAGGTCATATTTTAGGAGATGGGTGGGGTTCTATCCCGTAGGTGACCTCATTAGTACTGATCAGGTAATTCCAGATTAACTGGTTAAAGGTCACATTTCTGGGAGAGGTGGAAACTGTAATTAGGTTAGATATTAAATCTTGATTTGCTGTTATGTGAAGCAAGTGACCCCATTCTGGGCTTCTCTTTCCTTTTTTTTTTTTTTTAACAATTCTCCCCTTTTGATTAGACACTCAGGTTCATTGAAAAATGTAATCAAATTGCAATGTATGAGGGACATTTCCAGCTCCCATTCTGAAGTCCTTGCAGCTTTTGTGGATCCTTGTGTGATAGTCATTGGTCAAAATGTTTTTGTGACCTTAATTTCTCTGATATTCACATGCCACGACTTTAGGTTCACAATATTTAAGTCAGTGTTTCTCTTTGTTCCTTTTTTTGATGTTTCAGTCTCAGGAAGATGATGTGCTTGGTGGTAAGTGGCTGTGGACAGGCACTGAAAATCTTTGAGAGTACAGAGCATGCCAGGGAGACTCTGTAACTACTATACACAGGGTAATTCCCAGTGTCTGCGGTTCATGTCGGAATCATAGTCTCCAAGACCCAAAACAGTCAAAATCAAATAAATCAAAGAAAGACTCCATTTATGGAGCCACATTGTTAAGCCCAGTGCTTACTCAGTGATTTTATGTGACAAAGTTTCAACTTCCCTAGAGGTGTTAATCTGGGTGAAGCAGGTAGCCTTGGCCAGTGTGGTAGGACCTTACCAGAGGAAGTGAGTGCTGAATCATGAATGGCTCCTGGGAATTTGTATTTGAATCAGGATGAAAAAAGTGACAGCCATGGATGCCAATCTAATT
This sequence comes from Madoqua kirkii, assembly GCA_006408675.1. Lineage (NCBI taxonomy): Eukaryota > Metazoa > Chordata > Mammalia > Artiodactyla > Bovidae > Madoqua > Madoqua kirkii. The sequence continues at coordinate 3,495 of SJYC01139064.1, forward strand.
TTAAGTGTCTGTAGACAACACAAGAAGTTTTATACTAGTTACCCTTGTCTCGTGTTCCTTTTCTTTTTTACAGAGCCTGGAAGCAAAGTTCACTAATTTTGGGGTGTTAGCCAGAGACAGGAAAACAGGCCAAACAAAACAATGAGGAACAAGGAAAGGATTCATACCCACAGGGTCCTGCTTGGTTTCAATCCCCCCCTTTTCTTCGATACTCATTAGTCATGAGAAGAATAAGTGTTGGATGAGAAGGGGGATAATGGGTAGAGAATTTAATCATAAACTCAGGAAAGGAGCTCAGTTTTAGGGGGACTCAGTTTCACAATGGGTCTGGATTTGGAAAGGAGGGAACAATGGAAATCTAATTTTCTGTCTGGACTGGGTGCTGCAGGCAGACAGACACCTGAAGGAGGACAGAGGGGAGCAGTAAAAGTTATGTCACTCAGTCTTTTGATTTAGGCACTGCAGTCTTTAATTTTTCACTAACCTTTGCAATATTTTTATAAATGGTGTATAATTGCCTTACAATGTTGTATTAGTTTCTGCTGTACAACAAAAAGAATCAACTATATGTATACATATATCCCCTCCCTCTTGAACCCCCTAGATTATTAGCCATACAAAGGAACACATTTTGTTCCTTCATAGATGAACCTGGAGACTATCATACAAAGTGATATAAGTCAGAAAGTGAAAAGCAAATACCACATATTAATGCATATAAATGGTACGGCTGAACCTATTTGCAGGGCAGGAATAGAAGCACATAGAGAATGGATTTCTGGACACAGGGCAAGGAAGGGAGATGCAATGAATTGGGAGATTGGGGTTGCCATTTATACATTATCATATGCAACAAGTTTTTACACAAAGCTATTTTGAATTTTTAAGTCTTTGGAGGCTTCTGCATGCCAATTAAAATAGGTATTTCAGTATGTTTGATTTGGAAGTCCTTGCTTTTGAGTTCACTTCTTAAGTAAATAGTCTTGTCCAATTGGAATGTTTCTCATAATGGCCTGGGTTGTTTTTAGAAAGATTTTGTCATCTTTGTAGATATCTACAGTTTCTGGGACCACAGTTCTTAGACAAAATATAAACAGACGTGTCAGAAGGTGGTATGCTTCACTTTTTAGGATGTAAGATTCTATGCAAAACAAAAACAAAAGTATGCACCTTAGCACACCAGCAGTTACCAGGAGATGTTACTGCAGATTGTCCAAGAGAAGGTCCTGTATGCACCATCCATAGGATCATGGGATTAGGGAAAGGGCTGGGCCAGAAATTAGGACTGAAGACTGGTCTGGGTTTCCAAAAGAACTGGAAACCAGAAAGTCAATGAGATAGGGAGCCCACCACAATGAGGTCATCCTAGCTAGCCAGTTGAAGGTCTGGTGAGAACTCTTGTAAAATTAAAAATATATTTCCATGAGTTCGGAAATCCTGTGAATCTGATGGTCATCAATTGAAACAGTTGACTCAATTCTTGAAGCATCTTGGTTTACATTAAGTTTTCTCTGATAATAAGCTCAAGGGAGCCATCAGTTTTACAACAGAGGATTCAGTTTACATCCTATTTTTAAATTTACACTAAAATACTAGAATTTCAATCTCTTAACGTGGATCTTGGGTTTCCTGAGTGATTCAACAGTGAAGAATTCACCTGCAATGCAAGAGATGCAAGAGACTCAAATCTCATCCCTGGGTCTGGAAGATCCCCTGCAGGAGGAAATGGCAACTCACTCCAGTATTCTTGCCTGGAACCTACAGACAGAAGAGTCTGACAGGCTATAGTTCATGGGATTGCAAAAGAGTTGGACGTGATTGAGTGACTAAGCACAGCACACAAAGTGAAACTTGTTAATTAATGCTTATTTTTTAAGATAGCATAATCAGACAGACATGTGGATGACTTTCCTTAACTAGTCCAAGATATAATACAGCTAAAAACTTGAGCTTCCCTCAAAGATGTGATTCTTGGATTGATTGTTCTGTGTCTGATAGCCCAGTCATTTATCATAAAAGTACTGATTTAGTCATTTTACCAAGAGGTCAGATGTACATAAACAAGTTCCATAAGATCTTCCAATATAAGTAGGACTTTGTTTCATATTGCTTTGAAGCATAAAGTTTTTTAAAATCTTTAATACTAGAAAGATAAGGAAGTCCATTTGCTAACTTGAGTAAAGGAACATTTTTGGTGGGCTGAGAAAGTCTGAAGAAGGAAGTTTTTGAGCCCATGTTAGTTTATTGGTTGATTTATGTGTTGGCACTTACTTTTTTTCTGAGAAGCCAATTTGCAGTTTTTGTATTTTTAATTTTTATTCTTTTAATTTAATTTTTATTTTTTTGGCCACTACATATGGCATCAGTTCAGTTCAGTTCAGCCACTCAGTCATGTCCTACTCTTTGCGACCCATGAATTGCAGCACGCCAGGCCTCCCTGTCCATCACCAACTCCCGGAGTTCGCTCAGACTCACGTCCATCAAGTCAGTGATGCCATCCAGCCATATCATCCTCTGTCGTCCCCTTCTCCTCCTGCCTTCAATCCCTCCTAGCATCAGAGTCTTTTCCAGTGAGTCAACTCTTCGCATGAAGTGGCCAAAGTACTGGAGTTTCAGCTTTAGCATCATTCCCAGGGATGATCTCTTGTAGAATGGACTGTTTGGATAGCTTTGCAGTCCAAGGGACTCTCAAGAGTCTTCTCCAACACCACAGTTCAAAAGCATCAATTCTTTGGCACTCAGCTTTCTTCACAGTCCAACTCTCACATCCATACATGACCACTGGAAAAACCATAGCCTTGACTAGATGGACCTTTGTTGGCAAAGCAATGTCTCTGCTTTTGAATATGCTATCTAGGTTGGTCATAACTTTTTTTCCAAGGAGTAAGCGTCTTTTAATTTCATGGCTGTAGTCACCATCTGTACTGTATAAAGGATCTTAATTCCCTAACTTGGGATCAAACCTGTGTCCCCTGCAGTGGAAGGTGAATTCTTAACCATTGGACCACTAGGGAAGTCCCAGCATTTACCTTTGATTGTGTGGATGTTAAGTTTCCTTTTTCTTTATAGCTATATTTTGTTTATAGCAAAGCATAAGAGCCATGCTGAAGAATGTTCTTTTTCAGTTCCTATGTAATCTACCTGGATGCTATGCCGTCAGACTGTAAAAGGAGATATCATTTCACTCTCCTACACTGTACTTACTATCCTTATCCCCACTTTTCCAATGAGCAAACCATAGCCTAGTGGTAATTGCCATGTGAATCTGTGATTAAATGTTTTCCCTGATAGACGGTGCATAAGCCAAACATTTAAATAGATCCAAGGAAGGTTCATATAGTTTAATTAATTGTTTTTTACCCAGTCTGAAGAGGATAGTAAGATAATCTGATATGGGGACGAATATTTTATTTTTTCATATTTTATTCTCTCATGCAAGAGACTATCTTGCATGAGATATTAGATATCTTTAGATATCAAAGACAGAACATTTTGTCCTAATTAGTATGGCACTGAAAAATCTTAAAGAACCTCATTTTTATTTAATTTAAACCCTGAATATGGAATGTGATTTTTTTCCTTTTTATTTTGATACACTTAATTTTTTTTTAAATCTTTGATTATCTTACTTAAAGGTAACTTACTTGCTATCTGTGTAAACCTGGGTGGGCTACTTACAGGCTTTGAGCCTTAATTTCCTCATCTATAAAACTGGGGAAAATAATAATGTATATTCTCAGGATTGTTTTAATAAGTAATGGATTAATTTTCAAAAAGTAACTACAATGAGACTTAGAACATAGTGAAGGCTAGGGGTTTACTAAAAATTAAAGTGGAATAATATATGTTCAGAGAAATAAACCTATTTTTTTCCTAGATAATGCCTAATGGACATTCTTATATTAGGAGAAATCAAAATATAAAATAGTGGCCCCTGAGTAGAAAAATCAGCATTTCCTTTTTCTGAAGTACTTTCAAGGGTTGACGTGTGCTCTACACTTGGCTTCCCTGGTGATTCAGTGGTAAAGAAATCTGCCTGTCAATGCAGGAGACTCAAGTTCAATCCCTGGGCTGGGAAGATCTGTCCCTCGCAGAGAAGGAAATGGCAATCCACTCCAGTGTGTTGCCTCAAAAATTCCATGGACAGAGGAGCCTGGTGAGCTATAGTCCATGGGTTTGCAATGAGCTGGACACAACTTAGCAACTAAACAACAACAACTATGGCTCCTAGTTCATTCTCTCTGGTCTGTAAACAAAGTACCAGTTATTCAAGGGTGGGAGGGATATCTTACTCATTTTTACTGTTAAGCACAACAAAAAGTCTTCCAGAACATTGATGTCCATGAGATATTGGTTGAATTAATGAACATTTAATGTGTTCTTTTTTGGTAATTTTCCTGGAATTCCCAGCTTAGTCAAACGCTCCCTCTTCCAGACATGCCTTGTTAGTCCGGGTCCCTATGACTGTATCACATCGACCACAAAGTTGCTGTGGTGGGAAAATTCTGACACAACCAGGGGTGCCTGGAAGAGGCAGAATTTGTACAGAAGCTGAGGCTGATAACTTCCAGAAATCCTACTGTCAAGCTCAGTATCCTCCTGTTAAATACATTAAAACAGGTTTTGAAAACAAGGCCAGATTTAGTGTTCTTTGGTTTGCATTACTGTGGAGAAGCATATAGTCAGAGTATCTCATGCAAAAAAAAAAAAATTTGATCATGCCTGAAATTTTAAACCATGCTGTCTGATGAAGAGAATAGTTTTTAGAAAAGATAGCTTTAGGGAAACTCAATACCTTAAAAAAATTGTTTAGCAAAATGTTTATCGAACAATCAGGAAAATAAATAATCTCTTGTCTGTATTTAAACTATTTTCTAGAAGTTGTAGAAATGCCTTTAAATATTATCATTGTTGTTTACATACTTATTGATGTCTTGAGTTCTCATAGGGAGAGAATGTGAGTACATCAGTTTTAGTCATCATCATCATTATTGTTGAACTTAACATCTTTTTTTTTTTTTGGCGGCACTGGCTGTTCTTTGTGGCATCTGGGCTTAGTTGCCCCTCAGGATGTGGGATTTCAGTTCCCTCACCAGGGATCTATCCTGTGTCAACTGCACTGGAAGACAGATTCTTAACCACCTGACTACCAGGGAAGTCTAAATTTAACATCTCTAATACCCTTCATTTCTCTCTCCCTTCCTACAGTTCCCACCACTATGCACTTCCTTGTTGTTGTTGTTCAGTCACTAAGTCATGTCCAACTCTTTGCAACCCCATGAACTGCAGCACACCATGCTTCCCTGTCCTTCACTATCTCCCAGACTTTGCTCAAAATCATGTCTCTTAAGTTTGTGATGCCATCCAGGCACCTCATCCTCTGTTGCCCCCTTTTCCTCTTTCTCTCAATCTTTCCTAGCATCAGAGTCTTTTTCAGTGTTCTTCCAGTGGCCAAAGTACTGGAGCTTCAGCTTTAGCATCAGTCCTTCCAATGAATATCCAGGTTTAATTTCCTTCAGGATTGACTAGCTTGATGGCCTTGCTGTTCAAGGGACTCTCAAAAGTCTTCCCCAGCACCACAATTCAAAAGCATCAATTCTTCGGCACACAGCTTCCCTTCTGAACTTGATTATCACCCAGGAGGCAGGTGAAGAGCATAGATAAAACTTTGGTTTGACATTTAGCTGTCTCATCTAAGCAATCTGAATTGCCTAGAAACTCTTGTGTGGGCATGCACCAAAATTTCCCCATCATTTGACTTTTCAGATTATTTTTTTTTCCTTTGTTATCTCTCAGGATGAGAGTTTTTAAGATCAGAGCAGTTAACAGAAAACAAAAAAGAGAGGTTTTTTTTTCTTCATTTTTTTCACATCTGAATGGAGCATGAATAAATTTGAAACTTCATATCAAGATTAACTGAAATTGTTTTAAAGTACAGTTGAGGGAAGGGGCATGATTGATGCTTTGGGTTTCAAAAATTCATTTCAGCCAATGTGAGTGCCTGAATGCTGAGTCTTTTCAGAGACTATTATAGTTCAGTTCAGTTCAGTTCAGTCGCTCAGTCATGTCTGACTCTTTGTGACCCCATGAATTGCAGCACGCCAGGCCTCCCTGTTCATCACCATCTCTTGGAGTTCGTTCAGACTCACGTCCATCAAGTTCGTGATGCCATCCAGCCATCTTATCCTCTATCGTCCCCTTCTCCTCCTGCCCCCAATCCCTCCCAACAACAGAGTCTTTTCCAATGAGTCAACTCTTTGTATGAGGTGGCCAAAGTATTGGAGTTTCAGCTTTAGCATCATTCTTTCCAAAGAAATCCCAGGGCTGATCCAACCAGAATGGACTGGTTGGATCTCCTTGCAGTCCAAGGGACTCTCAAGAGTCTTCTCCAACACCACAGTTCAAAGGCATCAATTCTTTGGTGCTCAGCCTTCTTCACAGTCCAACTCTCATATCCATACATGACCATAGGGAAAACCATAGCCTTGACTAGACGGACCTTAATCAGCAAAGTAATGTCTCTGCTTTTGAATATACTATCTAGGTTGGTCATAACTTTTCTTCCAAGGAGTAAGCATCTTTTAATTTCATGGCTGCAGTCACCATCTGCACTGATTTGGGAGCCCCCCAAAATAAAGTCTGACACTGTTTCCACCGTTTCCCCACTATTTCCCATGAAGTGATGGGACCAGATGCCA
>SJYC01139066.1:0-14266 GCA_006408675.1 Madoqua kirkii
TGGCTAATTCGTGTCAATGTATGGCAAAACCAATACAGTATTGTAAAGTAAAATAAAGTAAAAATAAAATTTAAAATAAACAAAGAAAGGAAGAAAAGAAAAAAGTCTCTGAGCATTTTTTAAAAAACAAAACCCCAAACAATCTTCCTCCATCCATCTTAAACACACATACACACACACACAATTTCCCAAACTCCCATCTTCCATGTCAGCTTATTTCAGGGTCAAATTGGTTTTTGGTATTTGATGACTATTAAAGACACAGCAATTGTCAGCTCAACCTTCTTCATACTTGGTCATAATAAAAAAGGGAGAAGGGTGAAAATAGAAGAGATTGAAAGCCTCTAAGATGAGAGAGAAATGAAGAAGGAAAATGTGTACACATTTCAAGTGGATGACAACATTCTAAGACCAGCTGCAAACTTTTATTTTATTGTTTAGAAAACAATCTTTGAACTCAAGAAATGCCATTTTGTTCTTCCTGACTCAACCCAGGAACAGAAAAGTGAATTTGACAGTGACCACAAATACCTGATATATGAGAACTGAATTTGAGGTTTACAGAGACAGAACACACTTCATCTTGAAGGCATATTTTTATGGTAAGTTTAGATAGCCCATTCTTTCAAATAATTTCCTGGTGAACAGACAGATATTTGAAGATAATTCCTGTTTTCTACAGCTTGAATATGGAATCAGAAAAAGTGGCACAATATCTTAGCTTTGAAAGTAAATGTTTTAAACCAGATCACTTGGAGATGATCTGTTACATAATAACCAGATTATTTATAATGCCTTCTTACTCCTCTTTCTTCATGTAAATACTTACTCCAGACAAGCAGCACTTTGGCATGTCACATTTATAAGATTTCTCCTCTACCCCAATTAGGCTTTTCCTTTTTGATGAAAAAGTTGTGATTTTATGAATATTCAATAAGTCACTTTGATAGTGGCTGTCTGGACCTGAAGTATTCTTAGTGTTCTCTCACTTGCCAGTTGAGACAATTTTGAGTGCATAGAATCAGCATCTTTTTTGGAAAGAAATATGATTCATGAACTAATACTACATAGAACCAATAATAAATAGAACAATTCACCAATCTGTCTCAATGCCCTAATCTAAATTGAGGGCAGTGGATACAGTTTAGCATGTTCAGCTCTACCATTCTATGAAAGTAAAAGGTTAGTCGCTCAGTTGTGTCTGACTCTCTGCAACCTCATGGACTATGGCCTGCCAGGATCCATGGAATTCTCCAGGCAAAACTGGAGTGGGTAGCCATTCCCTTCTCCAGGGGATCTTCCCAACCCAGGGGTTGAACCTGGGTCTCTAGAATTGCAGGCAGACTCCTTACCCTCTGAACCACTATGATTAGAGTAAAAATCAGAGAGAAATTAGGTGATGCTGGAGAAAAATTATTACACTAGAATCCTCTGGAACAGATTCTCAAGACACACACGAGTGGAACTATTCATGACTGTCAACTGATTGACAGCACATTGTTGCCACATTAGATAAGCAAAAGGCTACCAACTTATTTAACTTCTGTGAACCAGGATAAGCATCAGTTGTTAAGGATATGAAAACAAATCACATCCTTGTTTCTCAACACATGTGGCCATGTTTGTAGATGAATACATAACATGAGTTCAACAGTTATGTAGCAACAAATGAAACGTATTAAAAGAAAAGGATTTGGGGATTTAAAATATTTGCTGATTATATTAGTTTCTTACTATTGTTCTAACAAATGTCCACCAACTTTTGGATTAAAGCATCACAAGTAAACATTTGACAGTTCCAAAATCAATGTGTTGGAGGGCTATGGTCCTTTCTGGAGGTTAGAAGAGAATATTTTCTTGTCTTTTCCAGTGTTGTGAGCTGCCTCCATTCCCTGGCTCATGGGTGCTTCCATCCTCAAAGCCAGCAATGGCGGACAAGTCACATCACATTGTCACATCACATTGCACTGACACTCACTCTTCTCACTCCCTCCTGCCCTTGGAAGGACCCTTATTATTACCTTGGGCTAACCCAGATAATCTAGGATGGCCCCTCATCTCAAAGTCGATTGCAACCTTAATTCCATCTGCACCCTTAATTCTCCCCTTGCCCTGTAATATAACATAATCATGGGATCCAATGTTTAGGATATGGACATTTTGGGGAAGCCATTGTTCTGCATACAGCATTGATGGAATTGTGAATATTGACTTTCCATTTACTTTTCCTGAGCAATTCCAGTCACTCTTACTCATTCTGCAATCACTGAAGAGCATGCATAACTTTGAAATCTTCCACAAGTCTGACATGAATCTTTGAAAATTAATCCAGACACAAGGAGGACTGAGTTAGAACATCTCTGTCATTGTTTTTTCTGGGAGCTATGAACCCATATTCTTATTGCTCATTTTTAATTCCAGCTCATTCTGACCATGTGTTGCTTCAGGGTGTACAGCTCTTAGGAAATGATGTTTTATTAGTATCATTTGTTTATTACAGAGCATGAGTCACAGATTTGCTCCCAGGGCCACAAGGCTTTAGACAGTATAATGCTAATTCATAGGTCTTTAATAGTATCCTACAAAGAAGGCTGAATTTCTCTTTTTTAACTAAGACAGCACCGCAGTTAAAACTGATTCATGTACTCATTTATGCATTTAAAACTCATTCATGTGCTAATTCATAATACTATTGTAATATTAAATATAATTCTCTCTTCCAAATAGAATGACACTAAGAAATGACAACAGCTATTTATTTCACATTGTTCTGGGATGTGAGCCCTGATCAGAAAATTTCTAAATTATTCTCCTAGATTCTTTCTTTCAAAATAAAATCCAATATTTTAGAACTAATTGGAACTGAGAGCAAAGAATATAGTTACAGTATGCATTGTGGGCCTCACCAAATCATTTTAAAGAAAGACAATAAGACTGAATTGGATATGGGTGCTAGATATGAGCTTACTCAATTCTTGTCAAATAAGAAAGAATCATGGTTCCAGATGTTGACTTCAGTCATAGGAATGCTGAGACTAGATGCCAAGAATCCTGACTCCTTGATTCTTTAATTGTTTTCAATTAAATCTGCAGAGTAGATTCTGCCCTAAAGCCTTATTATGATTGAACACATAGTAAAAACCCATCTAAAACGTCTTTCTTTTGAAAGTAACACTTGCTGTCTTTTTGATAATAAAGGGAATACTTGTTAAATTATAGTCTGTCAAAACAATTATAAAACACTCTCTGACACAAATTACAGCAGGATCCTCTATGACCCACTTCCCAGAATATTGGAAATAAAAGCAAAATAAACAAATGAGACCTAATTAAAATTAAAAACTTCTGCACAACAAAGGAAAGGATAAGCAAGGTGAAAAGACAGCCTTCAGAATGGCAGAAAATAATAGCAAATGAAGCAGCTGACAAAGAATTAATCTCAAAAATATACAAGCAACTCCTGCAGCTCAATTTCAGAAAAATAAATGACCCAATCAAAAAGTGGGCCAAAGAACTAAACAGATGTTTCTCCAAAGAAGACACACAGATGGCTAACAAACATATGAAAAGATGCTCAACATCACTCATTATCAGAGAAATGCAAATCGAAACCACAATGAGATACCATTTCATGCCAGTCAGAATGGCTGCTATCCAAAGGTCTATGAGCAATAAATACTGGAGAGAGTGTGGAGAAAAGGGAACCCCTCTTACACTGTTGGTGGGAATGCAAACTAGTACAGCCACTATGGAGAACAGTGGGGAGATTCCTTAAAAAACTGGAAATAGAACTGCTTTTTGACCCAGCAATCCCACCGTTGGGCATACACACTGAGGAAATCAGAATTGAAAGAGACACGTGTACCCCAGTGTTCATCACAGCACTGTTTATAATAGCCAGGACATGGAAGCAATCTAGATGTCCATCAGCAGATAAATGGATAAGAAAGCTGTGGTACATATACACAATGGAATATTACTCAGCCATTTAAAAAATACATTTGAATCAGTTCTAATGAGGTGGATGAAACTGCAGCCTATTATAAAGAGTGAAGTAGTGCTGAAAGAAACACCAGTACAGTATACTAACGCATATATATGGAATTTTAAAAAATGGTAATGATAACCCTGTATTGAGACACCAAAAGAGACACAGTATAGAACAGTATTTTGAACTCTGCAAGAGGGTGAGGGTGGGATGAATTGAGAGAATGGATACATATACACAATGGAATATTACTCAGCCATTTAAAAAATACATTTGAATCAGTTCTAATGAGGTGGATGGAACTGGAGCCTATTATAAAGAGTGAAGTAAGCCAGAAAGAAAAATACCAATACAGTATGCTAACACATACATATGGAATTTAGAAAGATGGTAACAATAACCCTGTATTCAGTTCAGTTCAGTTCAGTCACTCAGTCGTGTCTGACTCTGCAACCTCATGAATCGTAGCACGCCAGGCCTCCCTGTTCATCACCAACTCCTGGAGTTCACTCAGATTCATATCCATCGAGTCAGTGATGCCATTCAGCCATCTCATCCTCTGTAGTCCCCTTCTCCTCCTACCCCCAATCCCTCCCAGCATCAAGGTCTTTTCCAATGAGTCAACTCTTCGCATGAGGTGGCCAAAGTACTGGAGTTTCAGCTTCAGCATCATTTCTTCCAAAGGAATCCCAGGGCTGGTCTCCTTCAGAATGGACTGGTTGGATCTCCTTGCAGTCCAAGGGACTCTCAAGAGTAGTATGAGAGACAGCAAAAGAGACACAAATGTGTAGAACAGTCTTTTAGACTCCGTGGGAGAGGGAGAAAGTGGGATGGTTTGGGAGAATGGCATTGAAACATGTATATTATCATATGTGAAGTGAATCACCAGTCCAGGTTTGATGCATGATACTGGATGCTTGGGGCTGGTGCACTGGGATGACCCAGAGGGATGGTATGGGGGTGGAGGTGGGTGGGGGGTTCAGGATGGGGAACACATGTACACCTGTGGCAGATTCATGTCAATGTATGGCAAAAACAATACAATATTTTAAAGTAATTAACCTCTGATTAAAATAAATAAATGTATTTTAAAAATTTAATGAAGAATTAAAATTATCCACGATTCTTTGCTCATAGTTAAGTTTTTCTTATATTTCTCTCTAGTTGCTAGTAATCACTTCTTGAATGATATGAAAGGAATTGGCATTTCTTAGCATCCTGCCTCCCCCAACACATCCTTTCTTATTTCGCCAGCCTTATTTTACCAAACTGCTTACAAATCTTCCATGTGGTTCTGCACAGCCTGAGAAGAAGTAGCCTAAATGACCTCACTTACAGAAGTTCAGAAATGAAATCTGTGTCAGCATCAGCTTTCCACTATTCTAAAGTTCCAAGGCCACTACACTGGCATTGTTTTTAAAAGAAAGAAGGAACAAAGAAAGGAAAAGGGAGCAAGCCATTTGAGTATTTACTTTGTGCAGACGCTGTATTAATTGTGAGCAACCGAAGAGATATAAAACATGGATTTGTCTTCACAGCGCTTGTTGTATGATTGCATAAGCCAAATATATTCCCCTAGAAATTATTTCAAATACAAGGAAGCAAATTGTCAAGGGCCAATGAGAGTAACACACAGACCTTGCAGAGAACTTTCTGTTTAGTTCAGTTCAGTCGTTCAGTTGTGTCCGACTCTTTGCGACCCCATGAATTGCAGCACACCAGGCCGAACTTTAGCAGAGCTCATTTTGGTTTATAGTAAAAAGGCAGTAGGGAAAGCTTTCATGAAGGAGGTAGGATTTAAGCTGTTCTTTTAGAGAAGATGTATGTGTTTGTTAGTTGCTTAGTGGTGTTCAACTCTTTGTGAGCCCATGAATGGCGCCACTGGGATTCTCTGTCCATGGGATTCTCTAGGCAAGAATAATGGAGTGGGTAGCCATTTTCTTTTCCAGGGGCTCTTCCCAACCCAGGGATTTAACCTGATCTCTCACACTGCAGACAGGTTCTTTATTATCTGGGCCATCAGGGAAGCCCTTTAGAAAAGATAGGGGCTCATTCATTCACTTTACCTCTCTTCATTTTTGTCTCAAATATTTATTGGTTATTTATTGGACATAATGCAGACCACATAGTTTGCTCTGGGTTTGAAGACAGGTAATAATGAGTACTTAGACAAAGTTTAGTTGCCTTTACTTCAAACTTCTCCATATTAGTGAAGAAGCAAGGTAAAGATTGGGCATGAGGCTAAGAATAAATGTGAGCAGACATGAGTGGTTGAGGCTCCCTTATGCCTTCTTAGTTACTCCAGAGAGGCTGCTGATTTTCAGCTCACAAAAACTGAGAAATCCACCAAGTCAGATGAGCACTTTTTGCAGCGTTATGGGTTATAACGATCCACATTGGCATTCCAGTGTCCACTCCATCGTGGAGTAAGGAAATCAGTGCTGTGCCAGGTTACATTTTCGCATGACTTATTTCCCCATGGTTTGGGTCCACACAAGATTTCAAGGCAGAGGGTAATTATCAAACTAAGGATATTTAGTGCTGTGTAAAGGGGAACAGGATAGATGCAGCCTCTGTCCTTAAGGAGTTTACATTCTGTGTGAAGTTAAACAAAACAGACAGTGGGAAGGAACATCCAGGAGAAAGACTGATGTGTACAATGATGTATAAGGGTAGATGGTTTATGAGCCAAAAATGAATATTCATTGAGTATCTCTAGAGAGAAATCAAGCAGAAATAATGGTGAGGATGTTGTTTAGTCACTCAGTTGTGTCTGACTTTTTGTGATCCCATGAACTGCAGCACACCAGTCTTCCCTGTCCTTCACTATCTCCCAGAGCTTGCTCAAACTCATGCCCATTGAGTTGATGATGCCATCCAACCATCTCATCCTCTGTTGTCCTTTTTTCCTCCTGCTTCCAATTTTTCCCAGCATCAGGGTCTTTTCTAATGAGTCGGCTCTTCACATCAGGTGGCCAAAGTTTTGGAGTTTCAGCTTCAGCATCACTGCTTCCAATGAATATTCAGTGTTGATTTTGAAAGGTTGCTGCTGAGAGCCATGTGTTATGCCTGGATTGTGACCTCTGGAGGACAGGGTTTCAATCCGGGGTCAGAGATGAGGTTTGACTACTTGGAGCTTTTTGTGTAGCAAAGTTTTATTAAAGTATAACAGAGATAGGGAAAGCTTCTGACATAGACATCAGAAGGGGACAGAAAGAGTGTTCGTTTGCTAGTTTTTTAGCAAGGTGTTTTATGTCTGTTAACTATTAATCAGATAAGAGAGATGCCTCAAGGCTGGGGAAGTTTCACCAGGCTCCTCTCCCACAATATGCATTTTTGATATAGGATGGCATGAGGTGTGTCATCCCCTGGCCATGAAACAGTTGACAGGAATACTGGTTTGTTGAGCCATAATCATCCCAAGGTTTGAGAAAAGAAAAAAGTTAGTTTTAGGTGGAACCATTTTGAAGAAAGGCAAATTCCAAAGCAAATACATAGCTTCATTAATATAGCTTAAGAAAAACACATTGGTTAGCTCAAGGCAGAACTAAGTGTTGTCAACACAGAATTAAAAGCTTCTTTTAATTTTGTGTAGAGGAGGGGAAACAGCAACAACAACACATCTGCCACTTGCAGTTTATTTCCTCCTGCTGCTTGGGGACCTCTAGCCTTCCTACCTGTTACCCTCTCCATTTCCTTTAGGATTGACGGGTTGGATCTCCTTGCAATCCAAGGGACTCTCGAGAGTCTTCTCCAACAGCACAGTTCAAAAGCATCAATTTTCAGTACTCAGCTTTTTTTATGGTCCAACTCTCACATCCATACATGACTACTGGAAAAACCCATAGCTTGGACTATATGGATCTTTCTTGGCAAAGTGATGTCCTGTTTTTTAATATGCTATCTAGGTTGGTCATAGCTTTCCTTCCAAGGAGCAAGCATCTTTTAATTTCATGGTTGCAGTCATCATCTGCAGTGATTTTGGAGCCCAAGAAAATAAAAGTCTGTCACTGTTTTCTTTGTTTCCCCATCTACTTGCCATGAAGTGATGGGACTGGATGCCATGATCTTAGTTTTTTGAATGTTGAGTTTTAAGTCAGCTTTTTCACTTTCATTTTCATCAAGAGGCTCTTAGTTCCTCTTCACTCTCTGCCATTAGAGTGGTGTCATCTGCATGTTTGAGGTTATTGATATTTCTCCCGGCAGTCTTGATTCCAGCTTGTGCTTCATCCAGCCTGGCATTTCCCATAATGTACTCTGCATATAAATTAAATAAGCAGGGTGACAATATGTAATGTAAAATGAATAATGTTCTATGCTAAGTAAAGGTATTTCAGCATTATACTAAAAATAAAGAGGAGTTGTATTGGAAAGATGGAGGTAGGGTCTTTAAGAAGATTAAATTAGCTATAGTGTGGACAGAATTTGGGGAATCAGAGACCAGAGGGGAAATACACATGTGATGGCTAATTTTATGTGTGAATAATTGACTGACTGGCTCAGAACTGAGATCGGGATGGAGACTTATCCAGTACCTGTCTCAACCTGATTTTCCTAGAAAGTAGAAGCCTGAGGCAGAACTTCTATGGTGACTCTTTTTGGGGAGCATGAATTCTCAGAAAAGGAAAAATGAGGAAAAATAGGAAGGAAGAAAGGAGGAAGAAAATCCAGGTGACCATAGCTTTAAGGAAGCACAAATGGTTGCTCAAACACACGGGATGTTTCTGGGAAGGCTATGTGGCATCGCTTTGACTTCAGGGGTCTGATCGGGGGATGGAGGAAGCAAGTCAATTTTATCTGCCAATCACATGCTTTCTCCCTTTTCTTACTGGTCCAAGTTCATTCCCTACAAGGCATTGATCCCTCTGCCCTCTGCAGCTTTCAGGGAAGCCTGATCTTAGGACCCTGAGATGGGTTTCAGGGGCTCAGGGTTAGAGAGCACCTCCTGCCTGCCTCAGGTTCTGGAAGGATGAAAAAGTATGCATGGGTGAACTTCATATGGTCCTCAACGTCCCCTGATTGGGGAGCAACAAAAGAGCACAGGTGGAAGGTTATGGATGTTCAGCAACAGATATAGGGCGAAGTGCACCTGGAGTACCTCTCGAGAGACCTGGGGACTAGAAACAGGTGATGCTTTATGGACTGACCTTTGTTATGAAGGAAATAGTGCTCAGCGATCCTCTTTCATGGATCCATGGAGAGGCTCCTCTGTAGTAACAGGAACATGCTATGCTAGATTCTTATCCTTGGGGTGACATGGAAATAATGAGCCAATGAACCCAAAGAAAAGCAAAATTTGGTCTGGAAGAGTCAGTTCCTGGGAGAATGACGATGCCATTGATCAGGACAAGAAAATCCTAAGGAGATACTGATATTTCCCTGAAAAGGAAAATGAATCATTTGTCTTTACACACTTGGCTGTTATCCCAAGGTGACATCCTGCAGCAGCTATCAAAGACACATAAATCAATGAAAAATTAAAGTTTGAAGGGACATTAGAGGCTACTGTATTAAAAATTTCTTATCTGAGGGATAGTGGAAAGTAAGATTTAGAGTTTAATGATTTTACAAATGTCACAATGTAAGTTATAGAAATGGAATAAGAAAATCAATTCCTTTCACCAAGGTATTACTTAAAAAAAATTTTTTTTAAATTATTTGGCTGCACCAGGTCTCAGTTGCGGCATGTGGGATCTTTAGTCTTCATTGTGGTATGTGGGATCTAGTTCCCTGACAAGGGATTGAACCCAGGCCCCTGAATTAGGAGAGCATAGTCATACAGGGTAATCCCCCAAAGGCTACTACTTGTGACTTAGCTACACTGGAGGTACTAGCAATCCCAAGTTCTCATCCCTTGGTATCAATAGGCTTTAATTTCCCACCTCTCTGATGGGAATGTAGGACAAGGTAATCCCCAACATCCCTCCAGCTCTGATACTATTTCTCTCATGTGAGCTCAGGAGAACATCATGGCCAAAGGGACAGATTTTTTAGCTTAAGAATGTTTAAGATCCCTAAGATCAAGGCTTCCTCTCCAAGATTAGAACATTTTTGTGCCTGGTATTTATCCTGAAGGGACTTCTGTAAACCAAAGGCCAGTTAATCTGAAAGATTCTGGAATCACCAATTCCAATCCCAAGAAGAGACAATTCCTGGGAGAATAATGGTATCACTGAGCAGAACAACAACAAAAAATCCCAAGGAGAAATCCCAACAGAACAGGAACCCTGGCAGAAAACTAGAGGCCAATAATTAAGCTTCATGGTGCATCTTGGTATTTATTGGGGGAGGAAGAGGAGAAACAATGAAGGAAACCCACAGAAAACAAATGTGTAGTGAAGAAGGAGAGGAATAGGAAAGGACTTGGGGCGGAAGCTGAAAGAGGAGAAGAAGCAGGCCAGACTAAAATGGCAAAGGCCAAAAACAGAAATAGAGACACATATGTTTGTAAAGAACATGTGGACACCAAAGGGGGAAAGTGGGGAGTGGAATGAATTGGGAGATTTGTATTGGCATATATAAACTTTTAATACTATGTATAAAATTTCTAACTAGTTGGAACATACTGTATAACACAGAGAACTCTATTCAGTGCTTTGTGGTACCTAGATGGGTAGGAAACCCCCCCAAAAGAGAGGAGATATATATATATATAGCTGATTCAATTTGCTGTACAACAGAAACTAACACAACATTGTTAAACAACTATACTACAACAAATTTAATTTAAAAATGTAATTTTTTTAGAATTTAAAATAATTTTAAATGGAAAATGCCATATACATCAAGGTGGGGACTGAGAAATGACCATGAAAATCAACAATAAATTTTATAAAGATTTAAAGGAAGTACAGTGGAAAAGGGATTGAGGAGTAGATTATTTATAAGAAAATAGATATTCAAGGGGAGAAACAGTGAGGGCGCTAGTTCAAAAATTGTTAGAATGAGAGGTAAGGTTGGTGGGATTAGGGTCTTGTAAGCATGTTTGTAGGCAGAGAAGAAGGATGCAAGATATTTGGGAAGATTGAATATTTGAAGTAATGAA
The DNA here is from genome assembly GCA_006408675.1 of Madoqua kirkii. NCBI lineage: Eukaryota > Metazoa > Chordata > Mammalia > Artiodactyla > Bovidae > Madoqua > Madoqua kirkii. The sequence goes on from SJYC01139066.1 coordinate 11,034, forward strand.
GTTCCAGAAGAGGCAAGTAACTCTACTGTGGATAAAAAGTATGCTTTTGAGAAAAAGAAGGGCACATTTTCCTCTGCAGGGGGGGGGGGGGTATAAAAAGAAGTAGGAAACTGAAAACATAGAGAAATGTGGAGATGGAGGTTACCAACACATAGATGGAGTGAGATGAGCAAAGTGTAGATGAAAGGACTTCTGAGTCAATATAAATGCAAGACAAAGACTGAGTGGCTGAGGACAGAGGGAGAGTGAGAGGGAATTCAGACAGAAAGAAGAGGAGTGAGAATGAATTCCGGGAAAAAGAAGATTTCTGGTGGAATACTCAGAAGAGGTTAAGAGGATTTCTGAGAGAAGGTGGGTGAGTTAAAATCGGCATGAAGGAGGGTATAAAAAATTTCTGAGAAAATGAGATTGAGAGGAATTAATGAAGAAATGAATCTGATAGGATATTATGAAAGAAGGAGACTCTGAGATAATTTGAGAGAAAGAAGGAGGGTCTGAGAGAATTCTGAGAGAAAGGAGAGTCTGAGGGAACTCTGCGACAAGGAAAGTGACAGAGATTTCTGAGAGAACTTGAGTGAGAGGAATTCTGAATGATGAGGGTGTGAGAAAATTTTGAGAAAATGAGATTGAGAGGGAATTCTTAGAGAAAGAAGGAGTGAGAGGAAATTTTGAAAGAAAGAAGAGTGAATTCTGAGACACAGAAGGAGAGTGACAAGGCATGCTGAGAGAAGAAGGGAAGACTGGGGGAATTTTGAGAGAATGAAGGAGGTCTGAGGAAAAATATGAAAAGAAGAAAGTTCTAAGATAAAATCAGACAAAGAAAGAGGCTCTGAGGTATAATTTGAGATACTGAGGTAAAAATAGGATAGAAACCATGAGGTCTTAAGGTAAAATCAGACAGGAACTGTGTGGTCCTGAGGTAAAAAATGGACAGGAAGGTTCTGATGTAAAATATAATAGGAACTGGGAGATCCTGCGGTAATATCTAACTGAAACCAGGAGGTTCAGAGGTAAAATTTGACAGAAACTAGAAGGTTCTGAGGTAAAAATCTGAAAGAAACTAGAGGGATCTAAGATAAAATCTGATAGAAACCAAGATATTCTGAGGTAAAATTTGCAGAAACCAGGAGGTTCTGAGCTAAAATATGACAAAAACCAGAAGGTTTGAAGTAAAATCTGACAGAAAGCAGAAGGTGCTGAGGTAATATCTGATGGAAACCAGGAGGATCTGAGGTAACATTGGCAGAAACCAGGATGTTCTGAGGTTACATCTGAGATAGAATCTGACAGAAATCAGCAGGTTCTGAGGTAACATCTGAGGTAAAATATTACAGAAATCAGGAGATTCTAAGGTAAAATCTGACAGAAACTTAAAGATTCTGAGGTAAGTCTGAGGTCTGAGGTAAAATCTGACAGAAAATCAGAGGTTCTTAGCTATAATGTGATGAAAACTTGGAGGTTCTAAGGTAAAATCTTAGGGAAGCTAGGAGGTTCTATGGTAAAATCTGAAACAAATTAGGAGTTTCTGGAGTAAAATCTGAAAGAAACTTTCAGTTTCTAGTGTAAAAATCTGACCAAAACTTGGAACTTCTGCTGTAAAATTTCACAGAAAGAAGGTGATTTTGATGCAAAATATTATAGAATCTAGTAGCCTCTGAATTAAAATCTGACAGACAGAAAGTAGAAGCTTCTGAAGTAAAATCTCACTGAAAATAGGAGGTGAAATCTTATAGAAAGAAGGAGGTTCTGAGAAGAACACACAGAGTTTCAGGTGAACTCTGACAAAAAAAAATGAAATGTTAGCTGAATCTGACATAAATAATGGCATTCTGAGATAAACTCTGACAGAAAAATGGAAGTTCTCATGGAAAATCTGACATAAGAAGTTTCTCAGGGAAAATGTCAGAGATGGTAGAAAGTTTCTGAAGGAATTCTAACATAAAATAGGAGGTTTCTGCAGTACTTTGTGACAGAAGAGGGATGTTTCTGAGAGAGTTCACACAGAATGAAGGAGATTTCTGTTAGAGTTCTGCTTGAAAGAAGATGGTTTATGTTCATAAGTGGCTAAGAGGGTGCAGTTAACAGCTCAGAAATAAGCCCTGGATGTGAAGATTCTTATGGGTCCTTAACATGCAGGATTCCAGCTTAATGTTTGGAAGTGATCAATATGATTGCAGAAACTAGGTTTCTCAGGTCTGTGGGTGGATAGATCTAGAAATTCAGTGACAAAATTTGCCTGGAACGCTTATTAAAGCAGTTTAAGTTTTCTTATTGATGTTTCAGGTTGAGTGGGTAACAGTGACATCATAAAAGCCCTGATGAGCTAGATAAAGTGGAGGGATTAAGGTGTTGGCTATTGTTCTGGGGGTACAAGAAGACCAGGAAAATGAAGGGATGGAAAATGCCATGTCAGAATGTCATGATTAGAGTGGGAAACTGTCGTGTTTAAAGGAGAAGCAGAAAACAATTTATGTAGACAATAGATCCTGCCTTGTGTAGCTCACAACCTAGCAAAGAGAGGTCCTCAGAACTCATGACCTCAATGAATAAATGAGTAAATAAATGAATAAATTACTCAGGAGTGTGGAAAGAGAGGAAAGCATAAGAAGGGAAGTTGGGGTGCAATGGCAGGTTAAATGGGTTTTAAATGTTCACAGGAAGTTAATGTGGGTCTGGTTGAAAAGATATGATTTGAGTAAAGACTGCTGGAGAAGTATGAGTAAGCCATGAAGAGATCTGAGGGTAACTGTTCTAGGAGGAGGGATTCAGGGAAGCAGAGTTTCTCCATGGGAGCAGTGAAGTTCACAGGGAATGGCTTTCCCTCCATCGTGATTCTGCCCCATCTAGGACTCTTTTGTGTTGTAGAACTATGAGGCCAGTTTATATACTGTGGTCAGATTTAGAGATGACACACACTTTGCCCTAGAATTGTTCCCTCTGTGTCATAGCAGTACTCAATCTGTCATTTTTGTGTGTTATTTTAAAAATACAAGTCTATTTGTTTTAATCTGTTTGTAGGACATATATTAAGTTAACCTTTAAAATATATTCCGGTATACACTGCTGCTGCTGCTGCTGTCACTTCAGTCACGTCCAACTCTGTGCAAGCCTAAGACGGCAGCCCACCAGACTCTTCTGTCCCTGGGATTCTCCAGGCAAGAATACTGGAGTGGGTTGCCATTTCCTTCTCCACCAGTATACACTCAGTTCAGTTCAGTCGCTCAGTCATGTCT
>SJYC01139069.1:0-10926 GCA_006408675.1 Madoqua kirkii
AAAATAAGTGGAGAAGATTCTGGTGAGAAATGTGGGATATATGATTGATTTCAGGAGAACTGATTTCAGGCAGTATTTACCATCACTTTTCTCTGATCAGTAGCCTGGAAAGTCTATTAGAAGCAGAGCTATGATATAAAATGTATAAGTCACATGATTATTTAGTGATAGGATGTAAAGTAGGACTAATTTTCTTCTTTATATTTTCTCCATTTAAAAACATTTATTGATGAACATGAGTTAACTTAATTGACAGCAAAAAAAATCAATAAAAATATTTCAGTGATTCCTAAATACTGTTAATATAATGGTATGTTGTTAACTTTTCCCTTTCATACTCTAGCACCACTGAAACATTTAGCTTTACAAAATATGGTATGCTTTTTTCTCTTCCACACCTTTGCAAGGGTTTTTTTGGGCAACTGTACAGGGAGTTCCTTGTAGTTTCTTGTTACTCAGCTAAAATATATCTGTTTCATGAAATGTTCTGTGGTTTCTCCAGACAAGATAAGATTTCCACTCTGGTGATCCTATAGCCCCTGACAATACCTAGTCGTCATACTCACATACTTATACTGGTGTATTGTGAGTGTGCATGCCTCTTTCTCTAACTGTGCAAGCTCTAGGAATGCAGGGACTGTGTCACTTTAAGCTTATGTGGGCACACACATACACAGACATCATGGAATACCATTCAGCCATAAAAGAGGAAATCTTTCCATCTGCAGTAACACACATGGATCTTAAGTATATTCAGTTCAGTCGCTCAGTTGTGTCTGACTCTTTGCTTAAGGATATTACACTAAGTGAAATAAGTTGAGTGAAAAAGACAAATACTTTGTGATTTCACTCATATGTACAGTATAAAAGAATAAACATACAACAAAATAATTGAACAATCTAAACAAAACAAGGGTCAAAGTAGACTTGTGAAAAGATGGTGAAGTAGAAGGACTGTGTGAATCCTCTCCTGCGAGAATTCCAAAATTGCAACTCACTGCTGAACAACCATTGACAGGATGGTGGATCCCACCAGAAAATGATAACCTACATCCAAGGGCAAAGGAGAAGCCCCAGCAAGAAGTAGGAGGGATGAAATCACATTTAGAATCAAACCCCATACCCACCAGAGATGCTCGGAGGGCTCAAAGAAATCATTGCGCACAACAACCCAGAGACCCCACAAGAGACTGAGCCAAACTTTCCTGTGAGTGTCCAGTGAAGGTGTGGGGCACTGACTATAACTGTCCTGGAAGCTGTGGGGCATCACCCTTACCATAGTTTGGCCTCAGGTCAAACTACAGGGAGGGAACATAGCCCCAGCCATCAACAGAAAGTGAAAGTAAAATTTGCTCAGTTGTGTCCGATTTTTTTCAACACCATGGATTGTAGCCTACCTGGCTCCTCTGCCCATGGAATTCTCCAGGCAAGGACATTGGAGTGGGTTGCTATTCTCTTCTCCTGGAGATAAACCCAGCCCAGGGATTGAACCTGGGTCTCCTGCACTTCAGGCAGATTCTTTAGCAACTGACCCACCAGGAAAGCCCTTCCCATCAGCAGAAAATTGAATTAAAGATTTACTGAATATGGCTCCACCCATCAGAGCAAGACCCAGATACCACACAGCCAGTCCTTCCCATCAGGAAGTTTCAACAAGCCTCTTATCCTTATTCATTAGAGGGCAGACAGAATGAAAACCACAATCACAAAAAACTAACTAAACTGATCACATGGATCACAGCCTTGCCTAATTCAGTGAAACTATGAACCATGCCATGTAGGGCCAACAAAGACAGATGGGTCATGGTGGAGAATTCTGACAAAACCTGGTCTACTGGAAAAGGGAACCCCGTGAACAGCGTGAAAAGGCAAAAAGATAAGACACTGAAAGATGAATTCCCCAGATTGGTAGGTGCCCAATATGCTACTGGAGAAGAGTGGAGAAATAGATCCAGAAAGAATGAAGAGGCCAAGCCAAAGCAAAAACAACACTCAGCTGTGGATAAGACTGGTGATGAAAGTAAAGTCTGATGCTGTAAAGAAAAATATTACATAGGAACCTGGAATGTTAGGTTCATGACTCAAGGCAAATTGGAAATGGTCAACAAGAGATGGCAAGAGTGAATGTCTACATTTTAGGAATCAGTGAACTAAAATGGGCCAGAAAGGGTGAATTTAACTCAGATGACCATTATATCTACTACTGTGGGAAAAAATCCCTTGGAAGAACCAGAATTGTCCTCATAGTCAACAGACAGAGAAGGCAATGGCAACCCACTCTAGTACTCTTGCCTGGAAAATCCCAGGGATGAGGGAGCCTGGTGAGCTGCAGTCCATGGGGTTGCTAAGAGTCGGATACAACTGAGTGACTTCACTTTCACTTTCATGCATTGGAGAAGGAAATAGCAATCCACTCCAGTGTTATCGCTTGGAGAATCCCAGGGACGGGGGAGCCTGGTGGGTTGCCATCCATGCGGTTGCACAGAGTCAGACATGATTGAAGGGACTTCGCGGCAGCAGCAGCATAGTTAACAGAAGTCTGAAATGCAGTACTTGGGTGCAGTTTCAACAACAACAGAATGATCTTTCTTTGTTTGCAAGGCAAACCATCCAATATCACAGCAATTCAAGTCTAAGCCTCAACCAGAGGGCAGATACACTGAAACCATACTCACAGAAAACTAGTCAATCTAATCACACTAGGACCACAGCCTTGTCTAACTCAATGAAACTAAGCCATACTCATGGGGCAACCCAAGATGGGCGGGTCATGGTGGAGAGGTCTGACAGAATGTGGTCCACTGGAGAAGGGAATGGCAAACCACTTCAGTATTCTTGCTTTGAGAACCGCATGAACAGTATGAAAAGGCAAAATGATAGGATACTGAAAGGAACTCCCCAGGTCAGTAGGTGCCTAATATGCTACTGGAGATCAGTGGAGAAATAACTCCAGAAAGAATGAAGGGATGGAACCAAAGCAAAAACAATACCCAGCCGTGGATGTGACTGGTGATAGAGGCAAGGTCCGATGCTGTAAAGAGCAATATTGCATAGGAACTTAGAATGTCAAGGCAAATTGGAAGTGGTCAAACAAGAGATGGCAAGAGTGAACGTTGACATTCTGAGAATCAGCAAACTAAAATGGACTGTAATGGGTGAATTTAACTCAGATGACCGTTGTATCTACTACTGTGGGCAGGAATCCCTCAGAAGAAATGGAGTAGCCATCATGGTCAACAAAAGAGTCCAAAATGCAGTACTTGGATGCAGTCTCAAAAATGACAGAATGATCTCTGTTCACGTCCAAGGCAAATCATTCACTATCACGTTAATCCAAGGCTATGTCCCAACCAGTAACGCTGAAGAAGCTAAAGTTGAATGGCTCTATGAAGACCTACAAGACTTTTTGGAACTAACACCAAAAAAAGATGTCCTTTTCATTATAGGGGACTGGAATGCTAAAGCAGGAAGTCAAGAAACACCTGGAGTAACAGGCAAATTTGGCCTTGGAATGTGGAATAAAGCAGGGAAAGGACTAATAGAGTTTTGCCAAGAAAATGCACTGGTCATAGCAAACACCCTCTTCCAACAACACAAGATTCCAACCAGTCCAGGCTAAAGGAAATCAGTCCTGAATATTCATTGGAAGGACTGATGCTAGCGCTGAAACTCCAATACTTTGGCCACCTGATGCAAAGAAATGACTCATTTGAAAAGACTCTGATGCTGGGAAAGATTGAAGGTGGGAGGAGAAGGGGTCAACAGAGGATGAAATTGGTTGGATAGCATCACTGACTCAATGGACATGAGTTTGAGTAGGCTCTGGAAGTTGGTGATGGATAGGGATGCCTGGTGTGATGCAGTCCATGGGGGTCACAGAGAGTCAGACATGACTGAGCGACTGAAATGAACTGAACTGAACTGGAATTAGGGATTTGGAAAGTATCAGATGGCCTCCCTGTTCTGGAATAAGTTTTATAGTATCAAATTGATTTAGAATCATTTTCCCTCAATTATCTCTTTTTTGTCCAGGTCACATCAGCCGTCATTACACACAGAACCTAACCTCGACTGCTATTTATGACATGGCTGGGCATGGTGATCCCATCCATCTCCCCAGCCCATTCTCCCCTGCCTTGTGGACTTCCTGCAACTTACTGATATGTGTGTGCAGGGAAGGCTAAACTCCTTCCCTCTGGTTTCTTTTTTTTAAAAAATGTATTTATTTATTTGGCTGAGCCGAGTCTTAGCTGTGGCATGTGGGATCTATTTCCAGACCAGGGGTTTAACCTGGGCCCTCTGCATTGGGAGTGTGGAGTATTAGCCACTGGACCACCAGGAATGTCCCTGGTGTCCTTTCCCGTAGATGCCACATGGCCAAGTTGCTGCTGCTTCCACCCAGCTCTCTCCCAGTTCTCGCCACCTTCCCTATGGCTGGGGCCTTCCGTTTGGCAGGGTTCGTGCCATGCTGGATGGGTTCAGGTGGCATCGTGCTCCTTACACCAGGCTGGGACAAGAGTTACAGTTTTTTCCAGCTCAAGGTGGAAGGACATTTTTGTGTCATTTTCGTGATAGATCTTTCAACCAACCTTAGAGCTAAAATATTATTTTGCTGCTGCTGCTGCTGCTAAGTCATATCAGTCATGTTTGGCTCTGTGTGACCCCATAGGCAGCAGCCCACCAGGCTCCTCTGTCCCTGGGAGTCTCCAGGCAAGAATACTGGAGTGGGTTGCCATTTCCTTCTCCATTACCCTGATAAGTCAACTCTCATTAAGGACCTGACACAGAATAGGTTCACTCCTGTACACCATCTAAGTTCAGGCTCAGGAAATGAGAGAAAATTGTTCAGGTGTCTGGGGTGTGGGGCTCTGGTTGTCAGGCCCTCAGTTTCCTTTTTCTCTCTCAAGGAGCCTAGAGCCTTTGTATAGTTAGAACTTTCCTTGGGGGTCCTCCTTGGCAACCCAAGTGCCTACCATCTAAGTTCAGGCTCAGGAAATGAGAGAAAATTGTTCAGGTGTCTGGGGTGTGGGGCTCTGGTTGTCAGGCCCTCAGTTTCCTTTTTCTCTCTCAAGGAGCCTAGAGCCTTTGTATAGTTAGAACTTTCCTTGGGGGTCCTCCTTGGCAACCCAAGTGCCCATGTGTATACAAAACTCTCATCAGCAGCATTTTTAATCACATGAAAACCTGTTTGAGCTCATACAGATCTTTTCTAGGCCAAACTCAGTATATTGTATTTTTGGAAAAATGAAGATATTCACTGTAATTATGTTTTGGAGGCAGGAATTGTTTATTTTCTAAATGCCTTTATGTATTTTCTACAATTAAAAAAATAGGACAAAGTGAGATTTGAAGAAGACAGCAGATGTTTACTGTTAAACCTGGAGATATTTCTCAAGCCCTTTTACTGTCACTCCTCTCATTTAAGAATCTGTACAGTGAGAGTCATGTTTTCTGAGGCCCTGAAGTGTCTTAAAGTTTTCCCTATTGGTCATTGCTTAAATGAACACCCGGGGTGGCTCCAAAATCACTGCAGATGGTGATTGCAGCCATGAAATTAAAAGACGCTTACTCCTTGGAAGGAAAGTTATGACTAAACCTAGATAGTATATTGAAAAGCAGAGATATTATTTTGCCAACAAAGGTCTGTCTAGTTAAGGCTATGGTTTTTCCTGTGGTCATGTATGGATGTGAGAGTTGGACTGTGAAGAAAGCTGAGTGCTAAAGAATTGATCTTTTGAACCATGGTGTTGGAGAAGACTCTTGAGAGTCCCTCGGACTGCAAGGAGATCCAACCAGTCCATCCTAAAGGAGACCAGTCCTGGGGGTCCATTGGAAGGACTGATGCTGAAGCTGAAACTCCAATACTTTGGCCACCTCATGTGAAAAGTTGACTCATTGGAAAAGACCCTGATGTTGGGAGGGATTGGGGGCAGGAGGAGAAGGGGACGATGGAGGGTGAGATGGCTGGATGGCATCACTGAGTTGATGGACATGAGTTTGAGTGAACCCTGGGAGTTGGTGATGGACAGGGTGGCCTGGCGTGCTGGGATTCATGGGGTCGCAAAGAGTCAGACATGACTGAGCGACTGAACTGAACTGAACTGAAACATAGAATTGTCATTGTAAAGTTATTTTTTAATAATTTTATTTTCATTTTAATGTTAAGTTCTGATCATATTAGTTATCACTCAACAATTTCCAATAGCTCTCCCCATGCCTATCAGATAAATTTCAAATTCCTTAGTCTGGCATTCAAGGCCTGCTATAGTCTACTGCAGTGAGTTTTATCTCGTTTTTTTTTCCCATATCTGCTCCAATACATACATAGTCTTGCTTTCGGGATCTCCATTGTTGGAACAGTTCCTGCATTTTTGCATACCCCTGGGTCTTTGCTGATATCTTTGTTTTGGATTTTAGAGGACACATCCAATGTTCATTGGTCTATGATTAAATTTAACTCTTTATTTTCCTCCTAAACCCAATTCCACTCCTACCCCAAATCTAGCTGCATATCATTTGCTCATGACAAACTGACTATTCTTTCCCTCATGTGTGACACACCCAGTCTATCAGCAACTCCAGCGGGCTATGCAGTGGAATATCTACTGAGCAATTCTAAAGGAAATCAACCCTGAATATTCACTGGAAGGACTGAGACTGAAGCTGAAGCTCCAATACTCTGGCCACCTAATGTGAAGAGCCTACTCACTGGAAAAGACCTTGGTGCTGAAAAAGTTTGAAGGTAAGAGGCGATGGAGATGGCAAAAGATGAGATGGTTAGATAGCATCACCAACTTAAAGGTCATGCTGCTGCTGCTAAGTCACTTCAGTCGTGTCCGACTCTGTGTGATCCCACGGACTGCAGCCCACCAGGCTCCTCCGTGCGTGGGATTTTCCAGACAAGAGTACTGGAGTGGGGCGCCATCGGCTTCTCCACTTAAAGGTCATGAATTTGAGCAAATTGCGAGAGATAGTGGAGGACGGATGAGACTGGAGTGCTGCAGTCCATGGAGTCGAAAAAAGTCAAGACATGCTTACCAAGTGAACGACAACAGCAACAACAAATCTACTGGGGATCCAGATACTTTTCAGGACCTGTCCCCAAACCTCTTAAATCCCTGCTGCCCTTATCTGCCACCCAAGTCAATGTAATAGCCTATATCTGGGCCATTCTGTTGCACTACGGCCTCCACGCAGACTGTTTCAAATGCAGCAAAGAGTCTTTTAACGAAGTAAATTAAAGCAAACCATTTCTTGCCTTAAAAGTGACCAATGGCTTTTCGTCACATTTAGAAATAAAATCCAAAACACAGGCCCTGACTATGTTACCACCCTCACCCTCCTTTACTCCCCTTCAGCTCACGTGCCTCCTAGTTGTACCTAAAACTCAAGAATCTGTCTGGATCTTTTGCTCAGAAAACTCTTCCTCTGTACTGGCCGATACAGTGGCCACAAGCTTCTACTGAGCAGTTGCAATGTGGTTCATCTGAACTGAGATGCGCTTCTTGGGTTTTTTTTAAAAATTGTTTATTTATTTTTGGCTGCGCTGGGTCTTCGTTGTTGTGAGCTGCCTTTCTCTAATTTTCGTGCACGGGTTCCTTTTGCTCTAGTTGTGGAGCACGGGCTCTGGGGTGTGCAGGCTTTAGCAGCTGTGGTGTACAGGCTTAGCTACTCCATGGCATGTGGGCTCTTTCCAGACCAGGGATTGAACCCATGTCCTATTCACCGGCAGGCAGATTCTTAACCACTGGATCACCAGGGAAGTCCTGAGATGAACTTCTGAATGTAAAATACATACCGAATCTCAAAGACTTAGTACAAAAGATGTAAAATATCACACAAATCAATTTTTATATTGGTTACATGGCGAACTAATATTTTCAATGTATTAGGTAAATTAAAATGTTATTACAATTAATGTCCTTGTTGCTGTTTAGTCACTAAGTCATGTCTGACTCATTGTGATCCCATGGACTGTAGCCTGCCAGGTTCCTAGGTCCATGGGATTTCCCAGGCAAGAATACTGGAGGGGGTTGCCATTTCCTTCTCTAGGGGAATCTTCCCAACCCAGAAATCAAATCCACGTCTCCTGTATTGGCAGGTGGATTCCTTACCCATGAGCCATTAGGGAAGCCCATGATTAATGTCACCTATTCCCTTTTCCTCCATAAACAAGGCTACTAGATTGTTTAATACACTTGGGACTTCCCTGGTGGTGCAGTGTATAAAAATCCACCTCCCGGGCTTGCCTGGTGATTCAGTGGTAAAGAATCTGCCTGCCAACGCGGGAGACATAGATTTGATCCTTGGTCTGGGAAGATTCCACGTGCCACAGAGCAGCCAAGCCCATGAGCCACAAATATTGAGCCTGTGCTCTTGAGTCCAGGAGCCGCAGCTACTGAGCCCACGTACTGCAACTTCGAGAGCCCACATTCCCTAGAGCCCATTCTCCACAACAAGAGATGCCACTGCAAAGAGAAGCCTAGGCAATGCAACTAGAGAGGAGCCCGTGCATAGCAATAAAGACCCACACAGTCAAACAAAAATCCACTGCCAATGCAGGGGACATGGTTTCAATCCCTGGTCCAGGAAGATTCCATATGCCATAGAAAAACTGATAAACCCGCGTGCCGCAAATAGTGAGCCCAAATTCTAGAGCCTGCAAGTGGCAACTGCAGCTCTCGCGCCTAGGGCCTGTGCTCCACAGTAAGAGAAGCCACCACAATGAGAAGCCCGTACATCAAAACAAAGAGTAGCCCCCACTCACTGCAACTAGAGAAAGCCCGAGCACAGCAATGAAGACCCAGTGCAGTCAAAAAAAAAAAATGTGTGAATTAAAAATATTATACATGCGGTTTGAATTGCATTCCTATTGTCCGAGCTACCCTAAGCCACTGGCTCTCCACCCTGGGTTCCAGAGGTTCATGTTCAGAGGGCCTGGTGCCTGGCATATTTATCTGAGGGGAGAGGAGGTTACGCCTTGCAGCATGCAGGATCTCAGTTTCCTGATCAGAGATTGAACCCTCCTACACAGCGCACACACACTGGACAACCAGGGGACTCCCCAAAGCTCCCCCAGGTGGTTCTCATGTCCAGCCGGGACTGAGACAGCTCTAGATTTTCCTATGGTTCCTCACTCAGGTCTCGCTTTAATGCTACCGCCCTCCCTACTCAGTCCAATTAGAATGGCACCAACATGCCCAGGCAGTTGCTCTCCATGCCCACACCGAGCTTTCTTTTTCTTAACTCTTTCACTGTCAGACATATTACACATTCATTTGTTTAGATGCTTATGTTCTGACTGCTTCATCAGAAGGTCAACTCTCCAAGGGCAAGAAGTTTGCCTTCTCTTTGCAGTATGTTCTCTTAGAACAATGTACAGCAAGCAGACAGTGCTCAGTAATGTTGGTTAAATGAATAAATGAATGTTTAAGCACGGACCCATGAAGCTGAGGGCCCTGGTCTTCTGGAAGGAGCCTCCAGCCATCAAGCTAGCCATGTTTCAGTGAAGCCACCACGAATAAATGACCATATGTAGGCCATCCCCTACCTCCCCCCGCCACTTTCTCCCCATTAAAATATTACCTCCAGAGTATAAATCTGATATGTTTCTGGAAGACAAATGGACAATAAGTAAACATTTATGGGGGGGCATGCCACATGATGTGAAATTTTAGTTCTCCAACCAGAGATTGAACCCAGGCCCTAGGCAGTGAAAGTAAGGTGTCCTAACCACTGGACCAGCAGGGAATTCCTAGCACCAAACATTTTAAAAGCATTCATATTCTTCCAGGAATCTGGTCAAAAGAAGACAAAGAAGGATATAAATATTTACATATAACAGGATAATCATCCCAAGATTCTGCAGAATTTTTGAAAAAAGGGAAAAATATTCACTGTATTAACTCGAGGGGAAAATTCAGTAGATAAAGATTAACATGGTTAATAACAAAAAGAAACAAACAAACTTGGCTAGAGAAGATGATTGTGACTATAATAAAGTATCAATGCATGATTTGGGGTGGAGGGCACTGACATGTTTTATCTTCTGATCTGGTGCCCTGTGCATATCACATGACAACCTGTGATTTGTGCTCCTGTTCTACACCCAGAGAGGAATATTCTAAGACATTACTATGTCATTTCTACATAGCAGAATTACGGGAGATCTGAATTTTTTCTTTAAAAATGTTGTTTATTGTCTAAAATAATATGCTATATTTCTATACATAGGAAAAAGTGGGGGAAAATGCAAACCTCACTCCTATTAGAAAGGATCATGAGAAGGACTTCCCTGGTGGTCCACTGGTTAAGACTCTGTGCTCCCAGTGCAGGGTGGCCAGGTTTGATCCCTACTCAGGGAACTAAATCCCACATGGCACAATTAAGGGTTCGCAATAAACTGTGGAAAATTCTGAAAGAGATGGGAATACCAGACCACCTGACCTGCCTCTTGAGAAATCTGTATGCAGGTCAGGAAGCAACAGTTGGAACTGGACATGGAACAACAGACTGGTTCCAAATAGGAAAAGGAGTATGTCAAGGCTGTATATTGTCACCCTGCTTATTTAACATATATGCAGAGTACATCATGAGAAACGCTGGACTGGAAGAAACACAAGCTGGAATCAAGATTGCCGGGAGAAGTATCAGTAACCTCAGATATGCAGATGAGACCACCCTTATGGCGTGAAGAGGAGCTAAAAAGCCTCTTGATGAAAGTGAAAGAGCAGAGTGAAAAAGTGGGCTTAAAGCTCAACATTCAGAAAACAAAGATCATGGCATCTGGTCCCATCACTTCATGGGAAATAGATGGGGAAACAGTGGAAACAGCGTCAGACTTTATTTTGGGGGGCTCCAAAATCACTGCAGATGGTGACTGCAGCCATGAAATTAAAAGATGCTTACTCCTTGGAAGAAAAGTTA
>SJYC01139073.1:0-29872 GCA_006408675.1 Madoqua kirkii
CCTGTGGTCATGTATGGATGTGAGAGTTGGACTATGAAGAAGGCTGAGCACTGAGGAATTGATGCTTTTGAACTGTGGTGTTGGAGAAGACTCTTGAGAGTCCCTTGGACTTCAAGGAGATCCAACCAGTCCGTTCTGAAGGAGATCAGCCATGAGATTTCTTTGGAAAGAATAATGCTAATCCTGAAACCCCAGTACTTTGGCCACCTCATGGGAAAAATTGACTCATTGGAAAAGACTCTGATGCTGGGAAGCATTGGGGGCTGGAGGAGAAGGGGATGACAAAGGATGAGATGGCTGGATGGCATCACTGACTCGATGGACGTTAGTCTGAGTGAACTCTGGGAGTTGGTGATGGACAAGGAGGCCTGGCATGCTGCAATTCATGGGGTCAAAAAGAGTCAGACATGACTGAGTGACTGAAGTGAACTGAACTGATTCATTTAAATGAATCAATAATTGCACAATAACTCCAAGTTATCAATAATGAGTGCTAACAATTTTGTTCTTTACAATGATAATGGAGTCACCACTGGGTGTATCTTATTGTCAATTATAACTGATTAATAAATGGGAAAATGGCAGCATAAGACTTTATAGTTGTCATCCTTATAAATATGCATTCTAAGTAATGCCAAAGTTGTTGTTGCTGTTTGTTTAGTCACTGAGTCATGTCCATCTCTTTGCTACTCCATCGACTACATCATGACAGGCTTCCCTGTCCTTCACTGTCTCACAGAATTTGCTGAAACTCATGTCCATTGAATCAGTGATGCCTTCCAACCATCTCATCCTCTGTCACCTCCTTCTCTTTTCCTCAATCTTTCCCAGCATCAGGGCCTTTTCCATGCCTAAGTAATAGTAACCAAAATATGATAGACCCCCAGAGCAATACAATCAAAATGGTACAGAAAAAACAGGATAGTGAAGCCCAGTTTGATTTTCTGTCAGGTTTAACCTGTGTATATCCCCTTAAGTAAACAATGGCATCATAGATGACGCCAGGCCATAGCCCAGAGAATTTCTGTGATGAAGTGGCAGCAGAGGAACAGTGATCATCACATTTTTACTTTTACCCTTTGTATTCAGTTGCAAAAGTTAAGGACAAAGATTCAGCTTTTTATCTGGATTTGTGTTGGGGTTTGTTATGTGAAATGTCTTCAATATTCTCAAATAGCCTCTCCTCTGAATATAAAAACTGTCACCCTCAACAAAATACAGCAGTCCAAAGAGACCAGCACTCAGTCTATTTTTCCAAATGTTTTAAAGGAATAAGTGAGTTCCCAGAATGCCCTGGATTCATTTCACTGTGAGATGTAAAAGAAATACATGTTTTCTCACTCCAGTCAGAAATGTGTTAAAGCTCTGAAGCATAACACCAGATATTTCTTGAACAGTGGTTTTGTCCTATTGATTATCATGCACATACTAGTCTTATTCTCATTTAACCAGCCAACCAGTATTCCCCACAGAACTTCAAAACAGCTAATACCTGATGGTAAATTGTACACCACTGGAAAAATGTTTGTTTTGATCTATTTTAACAATTGCTGTACATCTATAAAAGAGATGATGACTATAACTTGATGTGGAGAAGGGAGTGGCAACCCAGTCCAGAATTCTTGCCTGGAGAATCCCATGGACAGAGAAGCCTGAGAGACTACAGTCCACGGGGTCGCAAAGTGTCAGACAGGACTGAGTGACTTTACAC
Source organism: Madoqua kirkii (assembly GCA_006408675.1). NCBI lineage: Eukaryota > Metazoa > Chordata > Mammalia > Artiodactyla > Bovidae > Madoqua > Madoqua kirkii. The sequence continues at coordinate 1,712 of SJYC01139073.1, forward strand.
ACACATAACTTGATGAGTGAATATATCTTTTTTGCATCTTTAACTTCACAACCAACTGCGTCTTCTTTAGAGGCAGAGATCAGATATGATGTGTCTGTCCTGTGGTGTAATTAGTCTATACCAGAGTCACAATGGCTCAGTGGGAAAAGAATCTGCCTTTAATGCAGGAAACACAGGAAATGCAGGAAACACAGGAAATGCAGGTCCAATCCCTGGATCGGGAAGATTCCATGAAGAAAGACATGGCAACCCATTGTAGTATTCTTGCCTGGAAAATCCCATGGACAGAGAAACCTGGAAAGCTACAGTCCATGGGGTCACAAGAGTTGGACACAACTGAGCAACTAAACGGCAGCAGAAGAGTCTCAATATTAGTGCCAAGAAAGATCTTGACAGTTATTGAAATATAAAGAGGTTAAATTACTCTTAGACATTTATGTAGCTACACTAAATTTAATTGTAGATTGAGAATTATTTGCAAGTATTCTTGACCTATTTAACAGCAAAACAGTCTCCAAAATCCATAAATCAAATGTTCTCTTTATGCTATAACCACCATTAACTCAGATCTTACCACTCAGTCTTTGTTTTTTAAATACAGAAGGTGAAAGAAGAGGAGAAGCTATGATTTGCATGTGTGTATGTGTATTTGTGATGAATAAAACATTAGGTTAAATATTACCACATATATATACCCTAATGTTCACCAATTTTTATTTTTTATTTTAGAAAAGTAAAATTAGACTGTTCAATTGCTTTTGTCCAATGCTACAAGGTTACTAAACAGCCAGTATTCTACCTTGATAATTCTATTGCCAAAGTTCAACTGCAAAAAATGGAAATTCCTTTGAATTTCTTTCAGGGATGTCTTAAGGTGTTCTGATTAAATAATGAATATAAACACTGGGGTTTGTTAATCTTCTTTATTGTTCTTATTAATCTTGCATGATTTTCCTGCACACATTAGTTAAGAAGAGAGCACAAATAGAGTTTGGGGAAGCCAGCAATGAGAGGGACTGTGCTTTGCCTTTGTGCCAGCACTCTGTGCAACACTGTGGCTCTGTCCTTCTGTTTTGCTCTCATTCTCCTCTTCGCAGTGGAGCTCACCTCTTCTCCTTGCTAGTGCCATCTAGGTAGTCTAGCTTCCAGCTTGTTTTCCAGTATGTATGGTTCTGCTGCAGAACCGTGTGGTTTCACTAGTGTCACTACTTATGGCCAGGATGTTCCAAGATTAAGTCACTAACAACACAATGTTATTCCTTCCTCCTGGTTCAAATCTGGCCAGAGTTGAACTTTTCATAACGCCTACCTCTGTTGTCATCACTGCATCTGCTTCTGCTAATGTCAACTTTACCAGTTCCTTCAGAACTACAAGACTGCTCACAGAAGCAGGAGAGTATTCTCTAATCCTTTAACCAGGATTCAAAAATACCAATCTCCTTCTCCCTTCCAGTAGAAACACTGGTATCATAATGATATGTTAAGCTTGATCTTTCACTTTTGAGTAAACATTGCTGGATAAATTTTCAGCATTTATCTCAATACAGCAGAGACCATTCGATTGGTATCATATTCCATCTCAAAGAAACACTTTTTCTCCTTGTCTGGTGTTGGCACACCTTTCACTTCACTCTCCTAGTATGATTTTTATGCTTTTCAAGGACATCATTTCTGAAAAATGGAAAGTGGTGTGTGTCCCAAATTTCATTTGAGAATGACTTTATCTAGAGACTCACTTTGCATTCCCAATATAATTCTTCAAAATGTTTTTCTTACATATCCATCAAAAACTCATGAAAAGAGAACTTCTGTTTTATCATCTGATTTCTCAGCACCCCTTTAGATAATATGTCAATAACAATTCCATTTGTGAGTCTTTAGATGCTTATTTTCACCAAGTGAAATAGGTTCTGGGTAATTTGACTCTTTCTTGGTGCTATTAATGCATACATTTCCAGAAAAGTTTGATTCAACCAGTAGCTATAATCACATCTTATGGTAACACAGTGACTTAACCTAGCAGTCACAAACAATTCATTGTTGATAAAATTTGAAGTGGTCCTAGAAAAGAGGTTGCTAAGAAATTATTTTGATTCTGTGAAAGGTCAAAGCATAGGGCTCTTCTAAGAGCAGCTATTTAGCATAGTGACAAAAAGGTGAGATAGAGCTTAGAAGGAAATCATATGAAAGAGTCCAGCCAAAGTCAGTGAAACAATAATGAAAAAGACATTGCAAGTAAAAGATAAATTGCACAAACAACCCCTAAATCCTGGGTCAAAATGTGTATGAGTTTTAATCACAGGATAACATTGCTCTGATGTTGGAACAGTATTGGTCAAGGGACAAACAGTTGTAATTTTGATGAAGAGATAAGATAATATTTTATTTACCATTGGAAAATAAAACAAAGCAATATTCTGAGGTTACCTCAAGTTCCTGGCTTATTTTTTTTAAAATATTTATTTATTTTGGCTGTGCTGAGTCTTAGTTGTGGCATATGAGTTCTAATTCCCTGACCAGGGATTGAACCTGGGCCCCCTGTATTAGGAACCTGAAATCTTAGTCACTGGACCACCAGAGAAGTCCCTTCTGCATATTTTGCTTCCTCTTTTCCATAGTTTTCCTGCCACTAGTTTTCCTTTCTGAATTTTTCTTATTTTGGTTTATATTTTGCAAGATATCTTTGGTTTATCTTTGGTTGTGGGCTAGATCCCTACTGTCACCTCCAAATGGGCTTATACATATATTTTTGTTTCATTTACTTAAATTTCTATTCCAAGTGCCCAGCTGTACTCAAGGCCCAATATCATTCAGACTGTAAATATTTCTTCTTTAATTAATTTATTTTTTATTGAAGGATAATTGCTTTATGGAATTGTGTTGGTTTCTGCCAAACATCAACATGAATCAGCCATATGTATACATATTTAATGATTATTTACTAACAGTGATTCTCTTACCATATCATAGAGAAGGTATGATCCCAGCTGACATAGATAATATGGGCTCAGCTTTTCTCCTACATCCTCCCTAGATGCAACATCATGTATTTAAGGTCTATAATATTTCTTGTTGCCCTTCTGTCTTGGTGATGGTAGAGAAGCTGAATCCAGTCTCCATACCCTGATAACAAATTGAATCTCAGGGACAGAGTTTGGAGTGAAGTAGAAAATAGCTTTACTGCTTTTCCAGGCAGAGGGGGCCACAGAGGGATAGAGCCCTCAACACTGTGTCTCAACCTGGAGAAGTAGTGAGGAGTTTTATAGTAATGGTTCAAGGAGGGTGTGATCACATTGTGGACATTCTTTTGATTGGCTGGTGGTGAAGTAAGAGGAAGTAAGTGGAACCATCATCCCTTCTGATTTAAACCAGTCTGGGGTCTGCGTGTTTGTGGGCAGGTACTGTTGTTAACTGTTAACTTATCCTACTTGATAAGGGCTTCAATCTCTGTAAAACAAAGATATTTTTGTGTGTATCCCTTGAGGGAAAATCATGACCCTTTTCTGAGACTGCATAATTGTTTCTCTTGACTATATCTCACTTATCTCACATCCCCTCCTTTCCCTGATTAACAACCACTTTAACCTGCCATTAAGACTCAGGGGAAGTCATGAAGGTTGAATAAAGCCTATTTCCTAATGAAAGAAATGGAGGACACAGAAGGCTTTTGTGTCCAGGAGTCCCATACACAGGGTCCTGCTGATATCAGTAGTAACACAAGTGGCAGCAGATACAGCCTGTCCAGTTCCTGACCCCTGATAAGAATGCCCACCGAGTCAGCCAACTTAATTGCACTTCTGACAAACATATTTCAGCTTTACCTACTCTTGGAATCCTACCTGACAAACAAACTACATACTTATCTATATCTTAATCCTTTGTTATACCAGTAACTTTAAGTAATGGTATTCTCAAACTACTTGAGAAGGTTCAGTATTTCCTAGGAGCAAGATATAGAACAATACCCTGGATCATTATTGGGTTAAAACACAGTGTAGACCAAACAGAAAGGGATGGAAATGATTAAAGAAGGGAAAAATTCTGAATTAAAATCCTGTGATTTTAATTTCCAACTGGATAATGTGACTTAGGTTTTGAGAGCCTCATTTTCCACTTATTAACAGCAGATGAATGAATAAGAATGCTGTGGTACCTATACACAATGGAGTGTTACTCAGCCATTAAAAATAATTCTTTTGAATCAGTTCTAATGAGGTGGATGAAACTGGAGCCTATTATACAGAGTGAAGCAGTCAGAAAGAAAAAACCAATACAGTGTATTAATGTGTGTTTGTGGGCAGGTACTGTTGTTAACTGTTAACTTATCCTACTTGATAAGGGCTTCAATCTCTGTAAAACAAAGATATTTTTGTGTGTATCCCTTGAGGGAAAATCATGACCCTTTTCTGAGACTGCATAATTGTTTCTCTTGACTATATCTCACTTATCTCACATCCCCTCCTTTCCCTGATTAACAACCACTTTAACCTGCCATTAAGACTCAGGGGAAGTCATGAAGGTTGAATAAAGCCTATTTCCTAATGAAAGAAATGGAGGACACAGAAGGCTTTTGTGTCCAGGAGTCCCATACACAGGGTCCTGCTGATATCAGTAGTAACACAAGTGGCAGCAGATACAGCCTGTCCAGTTCCTGACCCCTGATAAGAATGCCCACCGAGTCAGCCAACTTAATTGCACTTCTGACAAACATATTTCAGCTTTACCTACTCTTGGAATCCTACCTGACAAACAAACTACATACTTATCTATATCTTAATCCTTTGTTATACCAGTAACTTTAAGTAATGGTATTCTCAAACTACTTGAGAAGGTTCAGTATTTCCTAGGAGCAAGATATAGAACAATACCCTGGATCATTATTGGGTTAAAACACAGTGTAGACCAAACAGAAAGGGATGGAAATGATTAAAGAAGGGAAAAATTCTGAATTAAAATCCTGTGATTTTAATTTCCAACTGGATAATGTGACTTAGGTTTTGAGAGCCTCATTTTCCACTTATTAACAGCAGATGAATGAATAAGAATGCTGTGGTACCTATACACAATGGAGTGTTACTCAGCCATTAAAAATAATTCTTTTGAATCAGTTCTAATGAGGTGGATGAAACTGGAGCCTATTATACAGAGTGAAGCAGTCAGAAAGAAAAACACCAATACAGTGTATTAATGCATATATATGGAATTTAAAAAGATGGTAATGATAATCCTGTATGCAAGACAGCAAAAGAGACACAGATGTATAGAACAGTCTTTTGGACTCTGTGGGAGAGGGAGAGGATGAGATGATTTGGGAGAATGGCATTGAAACATGTATAATATCATATATGAAATGAATAGCCAGTCCAGGTTTGGATGCATGATACTGGATGTTTCGAGCTGGTGCACTGAAATGACCCAGAGGGATGGTTTGGGGAGGGAGGAGGCATGGGAGTTCAGGATGGGGAACACGTGTATACCTGTGGCAAATTCATGTTGATGTATGGCAAAACCAATACAATAGTGTAAAGTAATTAACCTCCAATTAAAAGAAATTTATATTAAAAGATTAAAAAAATACAGATGTGTATAGGGAAATTGTGAAGACTGCTTGAGACACTATAGTGAGTGCAGGCCCACTAAAGGTCAGCACTCTTTAAATCAAATCACTTGAATGACGATGATTAAGAATTACAAGCATCATATTTCAGGTTGCAGCATCTCTCAGAATATTACTCTTCTTTAAATACTTCCTGGAATGTTGGTTCTTCTTTGTGGTTGGTATAGTCTAAACAGGATTGAGGTTTTCTCTTGCAAAATGGAATATTTCCTGTCATATCAGTAAACAAGGATGGCATAGTCATCAGTGATTGCAGCCCTCCAGTGTGAGCCAGCAAGTTGTAAGAGAACTCAAGGAAAAGAATACTTGCTACCTAGAAAAGGTCAGACTGCAGCCATTCCTTATGGTGAGCCCAAAGGAGCTCAGGATGTGAAAAACACTGGCCCCAGATAGCTGGAATGCATAAGAAGGGAATAATTTCAGTAAGCCCAGATTCTTGCATCTTCTCATACACAGAACACTAAATTCCTTAACTTAGGATATCTGGTTTTCTTTAATTAACAATAAACTTGTGATGTTCAGACTACTTGCCCTTTGTTGTAAAGCTTCTATATAACCTAGCTGCTCCCCTTGCCTCTCAGAGCATTTCTTTCATAGTCATCTGAGATGCTGTCTCCCAAGCCCAAAGTCCTCAAAATCCCTGCCACATAAAACATAACTCTCAACTCTTAGATTGTGAATATCTTTTAAGTCAGCACTCCTGACTGGGGAGTTACCAGGCTTAGGGTTGACTAAACTCTTGTCTACATATGAAAGAGTAATTTTTTTCCCCTTTGGTAGGATTTTGTTCAAATTCTTCTTTCACTGTCTCTTCTTTCCACAGGATAAATAAGCGTAGACAGATAAGAATTAGTACAGCCTAGAAGTAAAGGGGCAGAAAATTGCTTATGCTGGTTTTCAGGCAAATCTCTTTCTAGTGCTTTAGCAAGAGTTTATAACAACCATAGAGATTTTATACACTTTACTAGTCTATGCTGAACTTGTACATGGTTTTCACTTTAAGCAAAGGCATAGTAAAGTTGTCAGAGAATTGCCTTTGTGTTTTCTGTGTATGATCATTATGTGTATTTCAGCAAAAATTTAGAATTTGGACTCTTGTCCAGATATAATTTCAACTCTCTATGATTAACACATAAAAAAAGTTCTCACTGAGTAAAATAAATAATAGTGAGTTAAGAATTGTGCATATTAATCATTGGAAATATCTTATAAATTTAAAATCAAAGCAGACATCCATCATTGCCATAAATTATGATATTCACAGGGTTTTTTTTCTTCATGTTTTTAAGCTGAAATGTTTTAATTTGGTTTCGAATAAATATCCTTTGGAAAAATTAACAGGCATTATCTAAGAAGGTTTTAAAATAAACAGAAGCATTTAAGCTTAGCATATGGTTTGAGATCCAGGAGGGAGAAAATCATTATCAGGGCACACAGAAAATGCCAGTTAAATTAAGGTTACCACCTGCCTGGTTTCAAATAGGATATTTCAAAATAAAAGTTTGTGTTCAATGTCTTGATTGATTCCATCTCTGAACCGATATTTCTATTTTTTTAATTTGAAACCTTAATTTGCAGTCATTCAGCTACTCTTTTTTTCCCACTGTTATGCCTAATTTCAAAGAGTCTTATAATTTCTCTTTAGGATTGTGATAACAGGATTCTAACAGGACATCCTGACTATAGTTTTGTCTTCTTCTCGTCTATCTACATTTCTTACAGAACAATCTTTCCAAATTGTGTACATAATCACATGACTCTTCTGTTTAATTTGATAAACCACATTTTCTTCATAAAAAATTCTAAGCCTTTTGAAATATTGTTAATCTAAGGCCTCCATTGATTTTCTTAATGTCCTAACCCTTTAACCCAGATATTCCAGATCATCTGTAATTCATCACAGCTTGTAGGCAATTTCTTTTGCTATATTCTCTGAACCAAATGTGAATGGCCGTCTTCCTTTCTTCACAAGCTTCTGCTAATTCCTTTGACCACTAAGCAGTATAAGGCAATGATATTGTCAATTGAGCTCACTTTTATATTCCCAGCATGAATTATAGTGATAGCTATACAATATTTTCTGAATAAATGCAAGTTACCCAGTTTAAACACATGTGTCTTAAACTCAGTGGTTTAGTGAAAGGTAACAGTTTGTATATTTACTAATTAATTAAATGCTAACTGATTCATTATAATTGATTATAATTTTGATTCAATTTGCATCTCACCACTCATGATCATTAAATACTTGAAGATGAACTACATTTTTTCTGTTCCTCATTATCTAGCTTGTGGTTGGTTCTTGGTCCAAATTTCTTGTTCTTTGTTTCATCCTTCATGTTCTGTCAAAGTTCAAGGGAAGAAAAAAAAAAAAGGTATTTCTGGCCATACTGTGCAAAGTAGATTTGATAGACAGAAAGAATTGAAAAAATGATTCAGAAATGAAGTGCTAGAGCAGCATGGGGCAGAAGCCGAAGTCAGGTTGTGAGTTGAAACAAGTCTGGTCAGGAACAAAGGGATCAGGGAATGGAGAGGCACTTGCATAAACTCATTTATCTATCAATCTGTAAAAAATGGCAGACACTATTCCAAGTGCTAGGAAAAAGCCATGATAAGTAGACAAAAATCTCGATACTGTTGGATTTGACATTAACATGCCTATCCTAATCCCTTAGGCCTCCAGGCTACAAAAGGACAGTGACAGTGTGGAGGAGATAGGTGATGACAAAATAAATAACTAAATAATCTTAAGTGCCAAAAAATATAGATGGTGAGAAAGGAAAAAAGAAGTAAACCAAGGCAAGAGGGAAATTTGTTTTCATGACAATTTTTATAGAAGTAAGTTAATTTATAATATTAGTATCAAGTGTCCAACATCATGATTCAATATATTTATAGACTGTACACCTTTTAGATTTATTAAAAAATAAAGGCTATATTCCCTGTGCTGCACACTGTATCCTTGTTGCTTATTTGTTTTATACATTGTAGCTTGTACTTCTTAATCCTATACCCTGATCTTGCCCCCACCTTCCCTCTACCCACTGGTAACCAGTGAATCTGTTTCTATTTTGTTATATATATTCATTGGTTTTCTTTTTTAAATTCCAAATATAAGTAATAACAGAATATTTGCCTTTCTTTGGCTCACTTATTTCATTAAACAATGCTCTCTAGGTCCATCCATATTGTGGCAAATGGAAGAATTCATAGTTTTTTATGACTAATAACATTCTTCCTTTGTATGTGTATGTGTGTGTGTATATATATATATGTGTGTTACATGTGTTAGTTGTTCAGTCGTGTCTGACTCTTTGCGAACCCATGGACTGCAGCCCACCAGGATCCTCTGTCCATGAGGTTTTCCAGGCAAGGATACTGGAGTGGGTTTCCATTTCCTTCTCCAGGGTATCTTCCCAACCCAGGGATCGAACCTGGGTCTCCTGCACTGTAGGCAGATCCTTTATTGACTGAGCTACAAAGGAAGCCTGTATATATATGTGTGTGTATATATATATACACACACACACATCATGTCTTCTTTATTTGTTGATTAGCACTTAGACTGCTTCCGTATCTTGGCTTGTCTAAATAATATTACTGTGAACATTAGGGTCCAGATATCTTTTTGAGTTAGTGGTTTTATTTTATTCAGATATATATCCAGAAATGGAATTGGTAAACAAAATGTTAAGTCTATTTTTAGTTTCTTTAAGGAAATTTATACTGTTTTAAATAGGAGCTGCACCAATTTACCTTCCCAATTATGTGTACAAAGGTTACTTTTTCTATGCATCCTGCCCAATATTAGTTTATGTTCTTTTTGATGATAAGCATTTTGGCAGAGGTAAGTTGATATCTCATTGTGGTTTTGATTTGCATATCTTTGATGTTTAGCCATATTGAGCATCTGTGTTTGTGTGTGTATTTTAAGTGGTCAGGGGATTTCTTTCTGAGAATGTGACTGTTGGCAAAAGAACTGAAGGAGATGCGTACCATTCATAGCAGTGCTAGTCTAAACTTCAGTAGAAATCTGAATCCAAAACTCCTGTGAAATAATGCAACTAGAGACATTTTCTTGCCTTTTTTATATATTCAGTGAGAGTGGGTAGTATGATGTACTCCACACAGTCTTTGAGGCAATAAGGCTGATAGCAGCTCTAACTTATATGGGCTGCACAGGAGCACGCAACCTTGGAAGTCTCTGTGCTGTGGGAAGAGTGATGAGAAGGCCTTATATCAACCTGTCAGTACTTTAGCTCTACCTTGGTGGCTCAGTGATAAAGAATCCACTTGCCAAGCAGTAGACATGGGTCAATTCCTAGGTCAGGAAGATCCCCTGAAGAAGGAAATGACAACTGACTCCAGTATTCTTCCCCAGAATTCAGTCCCATGGAGACAAATCTGCCAGGATACAGCCCATTGGGTCACAAAGAGTAAGACACGACTTAGTGGCTAAACAACAACTTTAGCTTCAAGGTCATGCAAATGTATTCTCACAGCCTACTGGGCAGAACCAATCATATGGCTCAATCCTGCATTAAAGGGGGCTAATAAGGTAATCTTGATATGTTCAATTTCTCTTATCATTGTAACAAATCAACCCAAACTCTGTGGCTTAAAGCAGCACAAGTTCATTTTATTTTGCTTTTGAAGTCAGAAACTCAAAAATGGGTGTTGGTATCTGTGTTCTTTCTGGAGGTTCTTGGGAGTTCATTAGCTTTACTAACTTCTAGCATCACTCCTTGATCTTCTGTTTATGGCTTCAAATCATATAGCATTTTCTCCCTCTGTTTTCATAATCGCATTGCCTTCTCTCCAAATCTGACACTCTTTTCTCTCTCTTAAAGTACCCTTAAAATTATATTGGGCCCTCCTGGGTAACTCAGAATACTCCCCATTGCAAATAGTTCACCTAATCATCCTACAAAGTCAAGGTTCTTTTAGCATGTTAGGTAAGTTAAAATATTGGAACTTTGGGTAGAGGCATTATTCTGTTTTCCACACTTGATGTGCCTAAGGTAAAACAATCTCTGCAACTACATTTGAGCCACATGGAGATATGAATCGAAAACATTTCAAATATTTACTTCCAATCTATAGATGTCTTTTCATTTCGCTTATTGTTTCCTTGCTGTACAAAAGCTTTTAAGCAGGTACTATTTATTTATTTTTATTTCCATTATTGTGAGAGACAAATTGAAAAAGATATTTCTGTAATTTATGTCAGAGATTGTTCTGCTTATAGTTTCCTCTATGAGTTTTATAGTATCCAGTCTCACATTTAGGCTTTTAATCCATATTGAACTGATTTTCATGTATGGAGTTAAAGAATGAATTAATTTAATTTTTTTGTGTGTAACTGTTTCATTTTCCCAGCAACATTTGTTGAAGAGAAATGTCTTCACTATATAGTCAACAGTGTGTAGTGCTGCCTCCTTTGTCATAAATTAACTTTCCATAGATTCATAAGCTTATTTCTGGGGTTTCTATCCTGTTCCATTGATCTGTATTTCTATTTTTTTGTCAGTATTATACTTTTTTGATGACTGTAGCTTTGTAGTATAGTCTGAAGTCAGGGAGCCTGATTCCTCTACTCCATTTTTCTCTCTCAAGATTTCTTTGGCTGTTTGGGATTCCTTTGTTTCTCCATAAAAATTTGAGATTTTTGTCATTGTTGTTGTTCTATTTCTGTGAAAAATGCCACTAATAGCTTGATAGGGATTTCACTGAATCTGTAGATCGCCTTAGGAAGTATCGTCATTCTGATAGTATTGATTCTTCCAGTGCAGGAACGTGATATATCTTTCCATCTGTTCATATTTTCTTTGATTTCTTTCATCAGTATCTTATAGTTTAAGAGATAAGAGGGTATTGTACTCTTTTGTATCCTGAGGTAAATTTATTCCTAGTTATTTTATTTTCTGATGCATTGATAAGCAGAATTGTTTCTTGAATTTCCCTTTCTGATCTTCTGTTGTTAGTGTATAGAAATGATGTTACTGATAAAGGACTAGTCTCCAAAATTTCAACTAGTTCTTGACATTTAACAGTATTAAAATAAATAACACTCTCAAAAAATGAGCAGAAGACTTAAATAGATACTTCTCCAAAGAAGACATACAAATGGCCAAGAGGCAAATAAAAAGCTGTTCATCATCACTGATTACTAAAGAAATGCAAATCAAAACTATGAGATATCACCTCATAGCAATCAGAATGACTATCATTAAAAAATAAAATCACAAACAAAAAATTCTGGAGAAGATGCATAGGGAAGGGAACTTTCCTACATTGTTGGTGGAAATGTAAATTGGTATGGCCACTATGGAGAACTCAATGGAAGTTCTTTAAAATAATTAAAAATAGAACTATAATACGATGCACATTTCTACTCCTGGGCATATATTCAAAGGGAAAAAAATGATCTGAAAGGATATGTATACCCCAATATTCATTGAAGTACTTTTTACAATACCCAAAGCTTGAAAGCAACTTAAATATGCATTGAAATAGGAATGGATAAAGATGTGGTACATTTATACAATGGAATATTACTCAGCCATTGAAAGAATGAAATAATGACATTTGCAGCAACATTGATAGACCTTGAAAATTTCATAGTGAGTGAAGTAAGTCAGACAGAGGAGACTATCCTATGACATCCTATGACATGTGGAATCTAAAAAAAAAATAATACAGATGAACTTAAAAAACTGAAAGAGACTCACAGACTTAGAGAGCAGACTTATGATTGCTGGTGGGAGGGATGGTGGAAAAGGACAATTAGGGATTTGGGGAAGGGCATATGCACTCTGTTGTATTTAAAATGGATAACAAACAAGGACATACTATAGAGCACATGGAACTCTGTTCAATGTTATGTGGCAGTGTGGATGGGACGGGAGTTTGGAGAAGAATGAATACATGTATATGTATGGCTGAGTCCCTTTACTGTTCACCTAAAACAATCACAACATTGTTAAATGGTTATACCCAATAGAAAATAAAGTTTTTTTTTAATAAAATAAACATAAAGGTTTTTTTTTAATTAATTAGAAAAACATCACAGATAAAAACAAACAAACAAACCCAGAAATTCTCTGTGTTTAGAATATGGTCAGAGCTTAGCAGGAAAGCCAGTGTGGATGGAATGAGCAGAGAAGTGACAGGAGACAAAAATCAGAAAGATAAAGGAGGAGTGGGTGGGAGGAGTTTAGGAAGGGCCTTTCTTGTGGCCCACAAGGAGGATTTGGACCTTTACCCTAAGTAAGTTGGGAAGCCCATTTGCAAGTATCAACGAAATGAATAATAGCATTTGAGACTAGGCTGTAAAGTTGAAATGAAAAACTGAAAGGAGAACACCAAAGTGAATCAAAGACAGAAGAATATTGAGAATGATAAGAGGAGCAGAGCACAGCTAACCATGACCCTTATCTAATTCATCCTACCCTGCTGAGTAGGCGTGTGTGTGTTCTCAGTCACTTCAGTCATGTCCAACTCTTTGAGACCCTACGAACTGTAGTTTGCCCAGCTCTTCTGTCCATGAGATTCTCCAAACAAGAATACTGGAGTGGGTAGAAATGCCCCCCCTCCTCCAAGGGATCTTCCTGATCCAGGAATAGAACCCACATATCCTACATCTCCTGCATTGCAAGCAAAGTCTTTACCACTGAGCCACTGGTAAAGTCCATATGCAGGCTAAATTTTATTAAAATTCAGATTTCTTTCTTAGGAACCCAGCAGGTTCTGGAGTAATTATGTAAGAAAGAATTGAGATGGTTTGTCTACTAAGCTATGCTTTCACAGTATTGGGTCACATTTATTCCCCATCTTGTCATAGTAATTATATATACATAATCATTTATACTAGAATAAGTTTTTAAAATTATTCTATGTATATATTTAATGTAGAATGTAGGTGAAGGAAAGTTAAAGCAACAGTATCATAAGGAGGATTTTGTGACTGTGTATGATATTCTTATGTACTAGAATTTAACAGAGACTAAAAACAAGTTTTTCTCTCCTATGACTTAATATTTGATCAACAGAGAAAGTAAGCAGAGGGAAATAAATAACTTCCCTAAAAAAGGCCGACTTCTAGGGATGATTATATTACTAAACACATAAAAGTTGTGAATTACTGTGCTGAACAGAAAATGTGTAAGGAGTAGTCTTACTATCAAACTTTACAGATGAGAAAACTCAGGTCAGAGAGGTTAAGAATATTCTCAATCTTTACATATCACTGCAAATAAGTTGTACAGCCAGGGTTAAAAACAGTCTGACTCTTTTACATTGAGAACAGACTTGTGGTTGCCAAGGGGGAGGCAGGTTATGGACGGATGGATTGGGGGGTTGGGCATAGCAGGAGCAAACAATTACATATAGCATGGATAAATAACAATATTCTACTATACAGCACAGGGAACTATGTTCACTATCCTGTGATAAATCATAATAGAAAAGAATATGGCAAAGAACACACACACACACACATATAACTGAATCACTTTGCTGTATGATAGAAATTAACACAACATTGTAAATTAACTATATTTCAGTAAAAGTAAATTGTAAAAAAACTTTAGTCTGACTCTAAAGTAAAGTGAGTGAAGTCACTCAGTCGTATCTGACTCTTTGCAACTCCATGAACTGTAACCTGCCAGATTTCTCCATCCATGGGATTTTCCAGGCAAGGATACAGGAGTGGGTTGCCATTTCCTTCTCCAGGGGATCTTCCCACCTCAAGGATTGAACCCAGGCCCCCCACGCTGCAGGCAGACTCTAAAGCCCATCTTTTAATCAGTACACTGAACACTTCCATTAGCTAAGGTCTGTTCCCAATCCAACTAGATTGTACAACTATTTTCAAAATAACAAACAATTTAGCAAATTGATTTCCAATTAATCAAGTTAGTTATCTAATTATTAATTTTGCAGTCATGAAATATGATCCTCATCTGATAACCCTAAGTTTGTGAGAAAGGATTCAACTAATGCAGATCACTACAATCTCTGATATAAACACCTACAATTATAAAGTAAATCATATTTTATGAAGCCATCTGATAAGCTTTAATGAAAAGGTAAAAGTGCTTTTGAAGTAAAACTCATTGAAATTTTTAATCTATAATTTTTGTTTAAGTAATTTTTTGATGACATTTTTCTACCTAGGCTCTTCAACCTTGTGGGGTAGCAAGCACCTTTGTTTTGCTTTCCACTATTTAAGATATTCAATTTATTTGAACTAATTTAAAAATAATTTAAACATTTTTGGATTTTTGTGGTCAAGTTTATGCTATAGCTCCATTTCTCTCTCTTGATTTTATTTGATTAATCATATCCCACTTGCCTTCTTGCTTTCAGAATTTGGTGTCTATGTTTATTTAATCAAGTATAGATATTTAATGTATGTATATATAGTATTATATATTATTTCTCTATATAGTACATATACATGGAATCTATACATATATATGTACACAATATAATAAGGTGGGATATTATATATATATATATAAAATACAGAGCCTTTCAATACTATATGGTAGTCACCATAACCTGTTTAAAATGGTTAGAACCCATATTCACATACATGTGCATAGACAAACAGCCATTAACACTATTATTAAATATGTGAGTGAAATGCATATCTGTAGATATGATTGGTTTCATTATACAGTGGATTTTGTGTCTAAGAAGTGCCCTGAGGAAAAGTGACCCTTATTGAGAAAATAATTCAATCAGAAACAAAGAACAAGGATGAAAGAATTAGCCAAGGAGGCAAAAGCCCTTTAATTTTTCTGTGTGTGCATGTGTGTGTATGTATGTGTGCACCTGTGTGTTATTTCACACCATTTTATTCAGTGTATAAAATGAGATTTAGGATTTTTTTTTAATTTCTAAGATGAAATGAGAAGTCTAGTGAGAAAAGGAAAGAATGCATTTTTAAAACTGAAAATGTTTAGGTAATTTTTATAAAAGTACTTTTAAACAGGTAACTTTTCTTAGGGTATAATTATAGCAACTGCCTTTTATTATGCAGAATTCCTCATCATCATTTTCACATAAAGAAACACATTCTAAACTACTTCTTATTTTCATTTTTGCTTTTGAAAAATGTTGTTCTTTGATCTCAACTGTTTCAGCTTCTGTACCCCTTCTCATATTGGTGGTGGTTTTAGTCATTCAATCGTGTCCGACTCTTTGCGACCTTATGGACTGTAGCCGGCCATGCTCCTCTGTCCATGGGATTCTCCAGGTGAGAATACTGGAGTAGGTTGGCATTTTCTTCTCCAGGGGATCTTCTGGACCCAGGAATTGAACCGGGTCTCTTGCATTGCAGAAGGATTCTTTACCGACTGAAATATGAGGGGACGGTTAGATCACAGACATACCTCTTCTCTGAATCCCTTCCTATCATTTATAGAATTTAAAAAAAAATGTATCCTATATTGAAGTCAGTATTCAGTTGCTTATTTGAGTCTTTCTTGTACTGTAAATGTTCTAGAAACCTTCTGAACAAAAAAGAAGTTTACCTCAAGATATAGAACCTTATTTATTTCTTCTTATGACCGTTCTGTCTTCCAGTAATGGGCATCATAATACCAAAAAGATACAGAACCACTGACTATAGACGAATGGAAAGAAGGTGAAACTACAAATTGAAGCAACTTTTGTGAAACTATGTACAGTAATCTGAATGTCTGTGTCCCTCCAAAATTCATATGTTGAGATTCTGATCCCCATCAGGGCTTCCCTGGTGGCTCAGATTATTAAAAAATCTGCCTGCAAAACAGGAGACCCTTGTTCAATCCCAGGGTTGGAAAGATCCCCTGGAGAAGGGAATGGCTGCCCACTCCAGTATTCTTGCCTGGAGAATTCCATAAACAAAGGAGCGAGGCAGGCTACATTCCATAGGGTCACAAAGAGTGGAGATAACTGAGCAACTAGCACTAAAATTCTTATATTAAGATCCTGAGTCACAAAGGTGATAGTCTTAGTAGGAGGGCATTTGAGAGGTGATTAAGTCTAGAGGATGGAGCCCCATGAATGGGATTCTTACTTTTATAAAAGAGACCCCAGAGAACCCCTAGCTTCTTCCACCATTTGAGGATACAAGAGAAAGTCTGTGATCCAAAAAATGATCCTTACCTGACTAGCTGACACTGATCTCAGACTTCCATTATTTAGAACTATAAGCAGTACATTTCTATTGTTTATAAACTAGCCAGTCTGGTATTTTGTTATAGCTGCCTGAATGAATAAAGATACTAGGAGAAACATGGTTTCTATTGGATTTAAATTAGTATATATATATTTTTTTACTTGAACAGCATAAACCTTGAATAGTTATGTTTCCTTTCAACAATCTAATATTATGGAGAAGCAAATAACTGTCCAAATATGAAAGAAATTTTGCAAATGACAACTATGACTGGGCACTGGGATAAAAGAAACTTTGGCAGATCCAGAGAGTAAAGAATTAATTGTCCTTGGTTTGTGACTGAGAGAAAGATAGGGATAAATTGAAAAATAAAAATAAATTCCATGCTCTGAATTAACTATACAAAGCTCAGGGCTGAAGATGAATGATGTCATGATGAAAAGCAAAAGAAAATTGCTATATCTAAGCTAGAGCCTTCTTTTGCAAAGACATTAGAGAGAATTAAAAGTAATCAGGAATAAAAAAAAATGGGAGAAAATTACTGGTGTATTCATAACTTGTAAGAGAAACATATCTGTGACAGAGTAAACAAAAAGGACTTACCAAATGTACAGCTGTGTGTGTTTGAGTGTGCTAAGTTGCTTTCATTGTGTCCAACTCTGTGCAACCCTATGGACTATAGTCTGCCAGGCTCCTCTGTCCATGGGATTCTCCAGGCAAGAATACTGATGGGTTGCCATGCCTTCCTCCAGGGGATCTTCTTGACCCAGGGATTGAACCCAAGACCCTTAAGTCTCCTGCATTGACAGGTGGATTCTTTACCACTAGCACCACCTGGGAAACCCTCTAATTGTATGGAAGGTTGGATGATTTGGAGATATATATATATATGAATGAAAGATATACTGATTTGAATGCAAGATTACAATGAAAGGCAAGGAGAGACAAGAATGCCTTCCTCAGTGATCAATGAAACGAAATATAGGAAAACAATAGAATGGGAAAGACTAGAGATGTTGCCAAGAAAATTAGAGATACCAAGGGAATACTTCATGTAAAGATGGGCAAAATAAAGGACAGAAATGGTGTGGACCTAACATAAGCAGATGATATTAAGAAGAAGTGACAAGAATATACAGAAGAACTATACAAAAAAGATCTT
The DNA here is from genome assembly GCA_006408675.1 of Madoqua kirkii. NCBI lineage: Eukaryota > Metazoa > Chordata > Mammalia > Artiodactyla > Bovidae > Madoqua > Madoqua kirkii. Next base: position 19,661 of record SJYC01139073.1, read on the forward strand.
CATGACACAAATAACCACAATGGTGTGATCACTCACCTAGAACCAGATATCCTGGAATGTGAAGTCAAGTGGGTCTTAGGAAACATCACTACGAATGAGGCTAGTGGAGGTTATGGAATTCCAGTTGAGCTATTTCCAATCTGAAAAGATGATGCTGTGAAAGTGTTTCCTTCAATATACCAGCAAATTTGGAAAACTCGTCGATGGTTTCAGAACTGGAAAAGGTCAGGTTTCATTCAAATCCCAAAGAAAGGCAATATCAACGAATGTGCAAACTACAGCATAGTTGCACTCATCTCACACGCTAGCTAAGTAATGCTCAAAACTCTACAAGTCAGACTTTCAACAGTACATGAACCATGAAATTCCAGATGTTCAAGCTGGATTTAGAAAAGGCAGAGAAGCCAGAGATCAGATTGCTAAATCCATTGGATTATTGAAAAACAAGAGAATTCCAGAAAACAAAACAAAACAAAACATCTACTTCTGCTTTAGTGACTACTACAAAACCTTTGACTGTGTGGATCACAACAAACTGTAGAAAATTCTTAAAGAGATGGGAATACCTGACCACCTGATCTGCCTCCTGGGAAATTTGTATGCAGTCAAGAAGCAACAGTTAGAATTGGACATGGAACAACAGACTAGTTCCAAATCACAAAATGAGTACATCAAGGCTGTATATATTTACCCTGCTTATTTAACTTATATACAGAGTACAGCATGAGAAATGCTGGACTGGATGAAGCAGAAGCTGGAATCAAGATTACTGGGAGAAACATCAATAGCCTCAGATATGCAGATGACACCACACTTATGGCAGAAAGTGAAGAAGAACTAAAGAGCCTCTTGATGAAAGTGAAAGAGGAGAGTGAAAAGTTGGCTTAAAACTCAACATTCAGAAGACTAAGATCATGATATCTGGTCCCATCACTTTAAGGCAAATAGATGGGGAAACACTGGAAACAGTGGCAGAATTTATTTTGGGGGGCTCCAGAATCACTGCAGATGGTGACTGCAGCCATAAAATTAAAGGGTGCTTACTCCTTGGAAGAAAACTTAGGACCAACCTAGACAGTATATTAAAAAGCAGAGACATTACTTTTTCAACAAAGTCTGTCTAGTCAAAGCTAAGATTTTTCCAGTGGTCATGTATGGATGTGAGAGTTGGACTATAAAGGAAACTGAGTGCCAAAGAATTGATGCTCTTGAACTGTGGTGTTGGCGAAAACTCTTGAGAGTCCCTTGGACTGCAAGGCAATCTAACCAGTCCATCCTAAAGGAAAGCAGTCCTGTATATTCATTGGAAGGACTAATGCTAAAGCTGAAACTCCAATACTTTGGCCACCTGATGATAAAAGCTGACTCATTTGAAAAGACCTTGATGCTGGGAAAGATTGAAGTGGGGTGGAGAAGGGAACAACAAGGATGAGATGGTTGAATGGCATCACTGACTCAATGGACATGAATTTGAGTAAGCTCTAGGAGTTGGTGATGAACAGGGAGGCCTGGCATGCTTCAATCCATGGGGTCACAAAGAGTCAAACATGACTAGCAACTGAACTGATATATATATATATATATATATATATATATATGTATATAATCTTGAAAGGGAAGACATTGAAGTTCTGATAGTTTTCCTCTTCTTGGGCTCCAAAATCACTGCAGAGAGTGACTGCAGCCATGAAATCAGAAGAGGATTGATTCTTGATAAGAAAGAGATGGCAAACATAAACAACGTGTTGAAGAGCAGAAACATTACTCTGCTAACAAAGGTCCATATGGTCAAGGCTAAGTCCCAGTGGTCAGGTATGGCTGTGAGAGCTGCACCAGAAGGAAGGAAGAACATGAAAAGTGTGATGCCTTCAAACTGTGGTGCTTGGAAGGCTCTTGAGAGCCCCTTGGACAGCAAGTAGATTAAACCAGTCAGTCTTCAGGGAGATCAACCCTGAATATTGACTGGAAGGACTGAGACTGAAACTGAAGCTCCCGTATTTTGGCCATCTGATGCAAACATATGACTTATGGGAAGAGTCCTTGATGCTGGAAAAGATCGAGGGCAAAAGGAGAAGAGAGTGTCAGAGCATGAGATGATTGGATGGTATCACCAATGCAATGAACATGAACTTTTGCAAACTCCAGGAGATGGTGAGGGACAGGGAAGCCTGGCATGCTGCAGTCCATGGCGCTGCAAAGACTTGGACATCATTGGACAACTGAACAACAATAACAACAAAAGTTATATATAAATTATATGTTAGAATATGTGTTGTAGGGGGAAAATAATATATTTAATACTGAATTGTAAATGTGTAAATTAATCAAATTTCTCTTACAAAACTAATAGAACTAAGAGGTAGGGATGTGTGTATATGTGTGTGTGCGTATAGATATTTATTATAAGAAATTGATTGACATGATTATGGAATCTGACAAAATCCAAGACCTATAGAATGAGTAGGTAAACTGGAGACCCAGGAGAGTTGATTGTGTAGTTTCAACCTGAGTCCAAAGACATAAGAATCAGGAGAACTGATGTTCAGTTTGAGTACAAACGTACTTACTTGATGGTGGGTCAGATTTCCCCCTCACCCATGGAAACCTATAATTGATTTGATGAGGCCCACTCATTTTAGAGAGGTCCATCTACTAACTCCTTCTATCAATTAACATGTTAATATCATCCAGAAACAGCCTCATGCACCCAGAATGATGAATAACCAAATAACAAAGCACTCCGTGGTTCAGGCCAGTTGACATAAACAATTAACCACTACAGTCTATTTCAGAAATAAACATTATGAATTAACTGGTTCACAACTTTCAGATAAGAAATTTGCCAATTTGTTTTTGCTGCCTGTTCACTATATATTATCCACTATTTTTGCTTTAGAGTTGTTAATAATATCAAAGAAAAGCAACTTCAAATTCTACTAAAAATGTCAAAGAGCCTGTTAATTATTAAAAATAATTATTATCTTAGATCCGTCTATCTTTAAGTTATGCTGTTGTTGGGATTTTAATTCATTTTCTTACCTAAGAGGCTTCCCAGGTCTCCCTAGTGATAAAAAATCTGCCTGCCAGTACTGGAGGCACACAAGACTTGAATTCAATCCCTAGGTTGGAAAGATCTGATGGAGAAGGAAATGGCAACCCACTTCATTATTCTTGCCTGGAAAATTCCATGTACAGAAGAGGCTGGCAGGCCACAGTCCCTGGGATCACAAAGAGTCAGACAAGACTGAGCGATGGGGCACACACATACATCTACATCTTCTTAAAAATGCAGCTTAAGACACACTTCACACATGATTCAGCTGCTGGCAGGATGACATTGATGATCTGGCTTTAGTTTTTTTTTTTTTTTTTTTTTTTAATTAAATATATTCCAAATGCCGACAAATTGTGATGAATATAGGGAAAAACTATAAACACCAAACTCAAGACACAGAAAACTAAGTTTGACTTGTTTGACTGAAGAAAAGGTTGATAATGAACTCTTTTAGCCTTGACTTACATGGGCTATTTATTTGTATATTTGGCACTTAGTATCTATTTGGTACTTCCTACAGTGGCACAGGAGCTGTGAGTGGTGACTGTGTGGCTCTGGAGTGGCAAGCGGTGAGAGGAGATACTCCACATCCAAGATCAGGAGCGGTGCCCGCGCTTTGCTGGACCAGCTGTGTGGACATACCCCACGTCCAAGGGCAAAGGAGGAACTCCAGCAAGATGGTAGGAGGGGCAAATTCACTTTTAGAATCAAACCCCACTCCCACCAGAAACACTCAGAGGACTCAAGCAAACCTTCTGTATACCAGAACCCAGGGACTCCACAGTGACTGAGACAGAACTGTGTTTGAGTATCTCCTGTGGAGGCACAGGTCAGCAGTGGTCTGCTGCAGGGACAGGGGCTCTGGGTGTGAGTACGTATAAGTCCTCTTGGAGGAGGTTGCCATTAACCCTGCTATAGAGCTGCTGGAACTTACATGGGACTGGGAAATAGACTATTGGAGGACACAGAAAAATCTTTGTGCACCAGGATCCAGGAGAAAAGAACAGTGACTCCACAGGAGACTTGCCTGTGGGGGTCTAGAAGTCTCTGATAAAGATGTGGGTTAGTGATGGCCTGCTGCAGGGTTGGGGCACAGACTATAGCAGTACCTGCATGGGATCTTTTGAGGGAAGTCACTATTATCTTCATTATATACACCATAGTTTATCCCCAGGTAAATAGCTGGGATGATGCTGAAGCTAAAACTGAAATACTTTGGCCACCTGGTGTGAAGAGCTGACTCATTTGAAAAGACTCTGATGCTTGGGAAGATTGAAGGCTGGAGGAAAAGGGGATGACAGAGGATCAGATGGTTTGATGGCAATACCGACTCAATGGACATGTTTGAGCAAGTTCTAGGGGTTGTTGATGGACAGGGAGACCTGGCATGCTGCAGCTGCAAAGAGGTGCAAAGAGTTGGACACAACTGAGCAACTAAACTGAACAATGGAATATTACTCAGCCATAAAGAGAGTGAAATAATGCCTTTTACAGCAACTTGGATAGGCCGAAGGGTTATCATACTAAGTGAAGTAACTCAGGGAAATACCCTAATCATATTACTTATATTTTATCTGGAATCTAAAAAAAAATGATGTGAATGAACTTATAGAAAATAGAGATAAACTCGCAGACATTGAATGCAAAGTTATGGTTACCAAAGAGGAAAGTGGGGAAGGGATAAATTAGGAGTTTGGGATTAAAATATATATTCTACTATATATATTATAGATAACCATCAATGACCTACTGTGTATATTAGAAAACTATACTCAATATTTTTAATAGTGTATGAGAAAATAATCTGAAAAAAACGATACATATATAAACACATACAGAAAGTGCTGCACTCAATATGCCAGCAAATGTGGAAAACTCAGCATTGGCCACAGGACTTGTCTCCTTGCTGTTCTTTGGAATTCTGCATTCAGATGGGTACATCTTTTCTTTTCTCCTTTGCCTTTAGCTTCTCTTCTTTTCTCAGCTATCTGCAAAGCCTCCTCAGACAACCATTTTGCCGTTTTTGCATTTCTTTATCTTGGGGATGGTCTTGATCCCTGCCTCCTGTATAATGTCATGAAGCTCTGTCCATAGTTCTTCAGGCACTCTATCTATTAGATTTAATCCCTTGAATCTATTTGTTACTTCCACTGTATAATTGTAAGGGATTTGATTTAGGTCATACCTGAATAGGTTCATACCTGAAGTCAAGTGGGCCTTAGGAAGCATCACTACGAGCAAAGCTAGTGGAGGTGATGGAATTCCAATTGAGCTATTTCAAATCCTGAAAGATGATGCTGTGAAACTGCTGCACGCAATATGCCAACAAATTTGGAAATTTGGCAGGGGCCACAGGACTGGAAAAGGTCAGTTTTCATTCCAGTCCCAAAGAAAGGCAATGCCAAAGAATGCTCAAACTACCACACAATTGCCCTCATCTCACATGCTAGCAAAATAATGCTCAAAATTCTCCAAGCCAGGCTTCAGCAAAATGTAAACCGTGAACTTCCAGATGTTCAAGCTGGTTTTAGTAGGCAGAGGAACCAGAGATCAAATTGCCAACACTGGCTGGATCATCAAAAAAACAAGAGAGTTTCAGAAAAATATCTGTTTCTGCTTTGTTAACTGTGCCAAAGCGTTTGACTGTTTGGATCACAAGAAACTGTGGAAAATTCTGAAAGAGATGGGAATACCAGACCACCTAATATACCTCTTGAGAAACCTATATGCAGGTCAGGAAGCAATAGTTAGAACTGGACATGGAACACCAGACTGGTTCCAAACAGGAAAAGGAGTACATCAAGGTTGTATATTATCACCCTGCTTATTTAACTTCTATGCAGAGTGCATCATGAGAAGTGCTAGGCTGGATGAAGCACAAGCTAGAATCAAGATTGCCAGAAGAAATATCAGTAACCTCAGATATGCAGATGACACTACCCTTATGGCAGAAAGTGAAGAAGAACTAAAGAGCCTCTTGATGAAAGTGAAAGAGGAGAGTGGAAAAGTTGGCTTAAAGCTCAACATCCAGAAAACTAATATGACATCCGGTCCCATTACTTCATGACAAATAGATGGGGAAACAGTGGAAACTGTGGCTGACTTTATTTTGGGGGGCTCCAAAATCACTTCAGATGGTAATTGCAGTCATGAAATTAAAAGATGCTTACTCCTTGGAAGCAAAGTTATGACCAACCTAGATAGCATATTAAAAATCAGAGACATTACTTGGCCAGCTAAGGTCTGTGTAGTCAAGGCTATGGTTTTTCCAGTAGTCATGTATGGATGTGAGAGTTGGACTGTGAAGAAGGCTGAGTGCCGAAGAATTGATGCTTTTGAACTGTGGTGTTGGAGAAGACTCTTGAGAGTCTTTTGGAGTGCAAGGAGATCTAACTAGTCCATCCTAAAGGAGGTCAGTCCTGAGTGTTCATTGGAAGGACTGATGTTGAAGCTGAAACTCTTTAATACTTTGACCACCTGATGTGAAAAGCTGACTCATTGGAAAAGACCCTGATGCTGGGAAAGATTGAGGGCAGGAGGAGAAGGGGATGACAGAGGATGAGATGGCTGGATGACATCACCAACTCAATGGACATGAGTTTGTATAAAGTCTGAGAGTAGATGATGGACAGGGAAGCCTGGCATGCTGCAGTTCATGGGATCACAGAGTTGGACACGACTACACAACTAACTGAACTGAACTAATCGGCTAGTGGTTTTACCTACGTTCTTCAATTTGAATTTAGCAATAAGGAGTTCATGATCTGAGCCAGTCATCTCCCAGTCTTGTTTTTGCTGACTCTATAGAGCTTTCCATCTTCGGCTGCAAAAATATATAATCATACTGATTTCAGTATTGACCATCTGGTGATGTCCATGTGTAGAGTCATCTCTTGGTTATTGGAAGAGAATGTTTGTTGTGACCAGTGCGTTCTCAGCACAACTCTGTTAGCCTTTGCCCTGCTTTATTTTTTACTCCAAGGCCAAACTTGGCCTGTTAACTCCAAGTATCTCTTGACTTCCTGCTTTTTCAGACCAAGCATAAAAGGACAAATGCTGTATGATGCTACTCATAAGGTATTTAGAGTAGTAAATTTCAGGGACAGAAATTGGAATGGTGGTTGGAAGGGGCTAGGAAAGGGAAAACCAGGAATCATTATATAAAGGGTGCAGAGTTTCAGTTCTGCAAGATGAAAAAGGTTCAGGAAATGAACAGTGTTGATGGTTGCACAATAACGTGAATGTACTTAATCCACCAAACTGTACACTTAAAATGGTAAATTTTATGTTATATATTTTATTACAATTTATTTAAAACATTAATTCATTTAAAATAATTTTTTGAAAAATTAGCCTACCAAGAACTATGAAAGAGTATAGGGAGTACTTCTTAACAAAATAGTAGATTTTAACATCTAGGAGAAATGAATATTCTGTCCTTTGTTTGGACAAATGTGTGGGTATATACACAGTGTGACAATATACATTGCCTTTCTATAATTTTTCAGTTTTATTTTTAAAAAGAGGTCCAGACCATTTTCTCAGCTTAATGGTAAGTGGACAGTGATCATTGTAGTAGTTCCCTTTAGATCCTAAAATTTCATTTGCCTCTTTTTTCCATTCCAAGATGCTCTCTGGAAAGATATAAAACCCATTCATACTAGGGGAAAATAACTCACCATAGTTTAATGTGAGTGACACTCTCCCCCTGGCAACAGAGGGGTAGATTTCAGCTAGCCTGAAAGAATGTACTAAAGGAATAACATACTTACATTGTAATCTGAGCCTCCAGACAGAGGATGAGAACGAGTGCAAGGGGTTTAATTTCATAAGGAACTTGACATCACACCATGTCACTATTCAGTTATGGCTGGTCAGGCTCTGAGTCATGGAAAATGTCTTTTAATGCTGTATCAATTGTATACCCTTAGTAAATTGAGATTAGGAACAATGTGATTTACATGCTTTTCCAAATTAGACCACATTTAGTTCACTCACCAATTATATGCCAACTATGTGACCGAAACTCTAATAGGCTGTAGACACTCAAAAATGATGCAACATAGTAACTTGTCCAAAAAGAACAGGAAAATTAGTCTGACATGAGATTGTTAATAACTCTATATATAAATGACCCCCTTTCCCCCTCTGCCAGGGCTGGCTTGGGTGAGCCTTATAGTATTATTGTGCATGCTTTTATTATAATATTTATTGACTCATATTTAAATTATGTGTGCTTGTGTCTGTCTTTTCCACTATACTATGAGTATGAAAGCATCAAAACATAATATGTTAGGTTTGCATGTTAGAATGATCCTTCATATTTTCTGGTAAGTAGCTCTGTCTCATTATCCATTGTTGTGGAACAAATGACCTTAAAATTTAATGGCTTGAAGCAAGAATTTATTTTTCATGATCCTATGAGTCAAGAATTTGGCATGGCTTAGCTGTTTTGTTCTGCTTCACCTGATGTCAGTTAGGGTTACTAACGTACCTGCATTTAGCTGGAAACTGGGCCAGAGTTGGAACATCCAGAGATGCGCTCTCCCTCCCCAGGGCTTCTCTGACTGGTCACTAGTCATTCATTAGTCTAGCCTAGATGTCCTTGTGACATGGTGGCTGGACTCCAAGAAAAAGAAAGTAAAAGTTGCCAGAACACTTAAGACCTTGGCTCAGAAGTCCCAGAATATTCTTCTTACAACATCCTACTGGTAAGATTCAAGAGAGGGAAAATAAACTCAGCTTCTTGATGTAAGAGGCAGCATGAGCATACAAGAATGGGAGGAATTGTAGCCTGCTGGATTTGGAGGCTATGTGCCACAATAACATTTTAAAAACTCTCTTAATTACTATAAATACCTAGAAATACATAGTAATATATAAGAAACATCTATTAAATAATGATCTGAGCTCTCTACAAAGTATTGAAACCCTAGAGGCCAAAAATAAAGAAAGGTACTGAAAAATACTGTATTGATTCTAGTGCCATAGGGGAAAGGAATAATCAGTCCCAGCAACATGGAGCTTGGATCTGATAACAACATGAACATAGGAGATAATGTTTGAGTTTCATCAAGGTAGGGAGTTGCAAGTGAGATCCCAAAGAAAGCTGTGATTCCTGAAGGGCTTCACTCTCAGGATAGACCGGAAGATACCCATCCAAGAGGATGGCAAAGTAGGTGTATTGTCTCTTCCTAGTATCTCCAAGGAATAAAATCTCTCCTAAGAGTTTTTTACTTCAGTCGCTCAGTCGTGTCCGACTCTTCACGACCCCATGAATTGCAGCACGCCAGGCCTCCCTGTCCATCACCATCTCCCAGAGTTCACTCAGACTCATATCCATTGAGTCAGTGATACCATCCAGCCATCTCATCCTCTGTTGTCCCCTTCTCCTCCTGCCCCCAATCCTTCCCAGCATCAGAGAATTTTCCAGTGAGTGAATTCTTCACATGAGGTGGCCAAAGTACTGAAATTTCAGCTTTAGCATCATTCCTTCCAAAGAAATCCCAGGGCTGATCTCCTTCAGAATGGATTGGTTGGATCTCCTTGCAGTCCAAGGGACTCTCGAGAGTCTTCTCCAACACCACAGTTCAAAAGCATCACTTCTTCAGCGCTCAGTCTTCTTCACAGTCCAACTCTCACATCCATACATGACCACTGGAAAAACCATAGCCTTGACTAGATGAACCTTAGTCGGCAAAGTAATGTCTCTGCTTTTGAATATGCTATCTAGGTTGGTCATAACTTTGCTTCCAAGGAGCAAGCATCTTCTAATTTCATGGCTGCAGTCACTATCTGCAGTGATTTTGGAGCCCCCAAAAATAAAGTCTGACACTATTTCCACTGTTTCCCCGTCTATTTCCCATGAAGTGATGGGACCGGATGCCATGATCTTTGTTTTCTGAATGTTGAGCTTTAAACCAACATTTTCACTTTCCTCTTTCACTTTCATCAAGAGGCTCTTTAGTTCTTCACTTTCTGCCATAAGGGTGGGGTCACCTGCATATCGGAGGTTACTGATATTTCTCCCAGAAATCTTGATTCCAGCTTGTGTTTCTTCTAGTCCAGCATTTCTCATGAAGTACTCTGCATATAAGTTAAATAAACAGGGTGACAGTATACAGCCTTGACATACTCCTTTTCCTATTTGGAACCAG
>SJYC01139074.1:0-11315 GCA_006408675.1 Madoqua kirkii
TTTCTCATGATGTACTCTGCATAGAAATTAAATAAGCAGGGTGACAATATACAGCCTTGATGTACTCCTTTTCCTATTTGGAACCAGTCTGTTGTTCCATGTCCAGTTCTAACTGTTGCTTCCTGGCCTGCATATAAGTTTCTCAAGAGGCACGTTAGGTGGCCTGGTATTCCCATCTCTTTCAGAATTTTCCACAGTTTATTGTGATCCACACAGTCAAAGGCTTTGGCATAGTCAATAAAGCAAAAATAGATGTTTTTCTGGAACTCTCTTGCTTTTTCGATGATCCAGCAGATGTTGGCAATTTGATCTCTGCTTCCTCTGCCTTTTCTAAAACCAGCTTGAACACCTGGAAGTTCACGGTTCACGTATTGCTGAAGCCTGGCTTGGAGAATTTTGAACATTACTTACTAGCATGTGAGCTGAGTGCAATTGTGTGGTAGTTTAAGCATTCTCCCTCTAGAGACATGTTATTGAACAAAATAATACCTGCCTCCATGGAATTTATGTTCCAGTGGGAGAAGACAGAAAAAAGGTATTTAAAAATAATGGAATTATATGTTAGGAGATGATAAATATAATGGAAGAGAAATTTAAAAATAATAAGGGCAATTACTACTGGGCATATACTCTGAGACACTCATAATTCAAAAAGATGCATGTATCCCAGTGTTGATTGCAGCACTATTTACAGTCAGCAGAACCTGGAAGCAACTTCAGTGTTCACTGATGGGTGAATGAATAACGAAGTTGTAGTACATATACTCAATGGAATGTTTCTCAGCCATAAAAAGGAAAAAATTTGAGTCGGTTCTAGTGAGGTGGATGAACCAGAGCCTGTTATATAGAGTGAAGTAAGTCAGCAAGAGAAAAGCAAACATCATATATTAAAGCATATATATGGAATCTAAAAAATAGTACTGATGAACGTATTTGCAGGGTAGGAATAGACATGCAGACATAGAAAACAGACTTGTGGACACAGTGGAGGAAGGAGAGGGTGGACTAATTTAGAGAGTAGCATTGAAACATAAACACTACCATGTGTAAAATAGATAGCTAGTGGGAAGCTGCTGTATAACACAGGAAGCTAAACCCAGTGCCCTGTGGCAATCTAGAGGGGTGGGATGGGGTGGGGATGGAAAGGAGGTTCCTGGATATATGTATGCCTATGGCTGACTCTCATTGTTGTATAGCAGAAACCAACACAACATTGTAAAGCAATTATTCTCCAATTAAAAATTTAAAAATAATAAGAGTAATAATGGAAGTGGCAGAGGAAGCACCAGATGAGTTGCAATTTTAGACATGGTGGTTTGAGTGTGTGTTAATCCCTCAGTCATGTTCTACTCTTTGTGATTCCATGTACTGTAGCCCACTAGGCTCTTCTGTCCATGGAATTTTCCAGGCAAGAATACTGGAGTGAGTTGCTATTCCCTTCCCCTGGGGATCTTCCCAACCCAGGGATTGAACCTGGGTCTCCTGCATTGCAGGTAGATTCTTCAAATTTATATCCTCAGCCCAGACTGCTCATTTTCAGGAGCAGTCTGGGCTGAGGATATAAACTTGAAGGATTACCATCATAGAGGTGGCATTTAAAACCATGATGCTGGGTAAGATCACCAGAGGAATGAGTAGATAAACCCTAAAGTAAGCCCTGGGGAGGTTGGGATTTTATGATGGTCAATTTCATGTAACTTGACTGAACCAGGGGGTGGCCAAATTAAACCTTTCTGAGTATGTTTGTGAGTGGGTGTTTCCGGATGAGATTAGCATTTGAATTGGTGGATTCACTAAAGTAAATCTCCTTTCCCAGGGAGAGTGAGCATCATACAATCCATTTAGGGCCTGAAAAGGACAAAAAGGTGGAGGAAGGAGGAATTTATGGGTTTTGCTCCCTGCTAGCCTCCTACGGTCTTCTGCTGCTCTGGGACTTATCCCATTAGTTCCCCTAATTTTCAGGTTTTTGAAAGTGAAAGTGAAGTTGCTCAGTCGTGTCCGACTCTTTGTGACCCCATGGACTGTAGCCTACCAGTCTCCTCCCTTCATGGGATTCTCTAGGCAAGAGTACTGGAGTGGGCTGACATTTCCTTCTCCAGGGAATCTTCCTGACCCAGGGATCGAACCAAGGTCTCCCGTATTCCAGGCAGATGCTTTAGCCTCTGAGCCACCAGGGAAGCCCTCGGACTGAATTATGCCACCAACTTCCCTGAGCAGACGGGGAGACTCCTCTACAATTGCATGAGCCAATTCCTCATAATAAATCTCTCTCTTTTTTTTTATATTTATGAGTGAGTGAGTGAGTGAGTGAAGTTGCTCAGTCATGTCTGACTCTTTGCGACCCCATGGACTGTAGCCCACCAGACTCCTCTGTCCATGGGATTCTGCAGGCAAGAATACTGGAGTGGGTTGCTATTTCCTTCTCCAGGGGATCTTCCCAACCCAGAGATCGAACCCAGGCCTCCCGCATTGCAGGCAGATGCTTTAACCTCTGAGCCACCAGGAAAGACCTGGTGTTACATTTATACTTATACCTATATATCTCCTATTGGTTTTATGTCTTTGGAGAACCCTGACTAATACAAACTAAAAAGAGGAACTAGCAAAACAAACAAAACCCCAGAAGGAACAGTCCACAGTGGAGGAGTATCTAATGCCCTGGAAGCTAAGCTAAGAGTTTCCTTCTCCTTTCTGTTTCTCCTTTCTTCACTCGCTTCTTCCATCCCAAAGCTGGAAGCAGTAGCTGGTGGAAGGAAAGAAACACAGACAGGGCTGTGCTAGCGGGGTTTGCCTCACCTGTGTTGTGACCACTCACTCACTCACCACCCAAAGGTGTCTCCTCACCTTCCACTTTTTATTCAATACCTGGCAGCTAAAAGGGCTTAGAAGTGAATGGGTTCATGCACTGACTTCTGGATTTTCTAGTCTTCAAGAGTTTGCTACCAGTGGAGTAGAGTGGTAATACACAGTTGATATGGGTTCAATTATCTTTCCCACCTATTCATATGTTAAAGTCTTAGCCCCCAGTACCTCATATTGTGATGTCTGTGGAGACAGACCTTTAAAGAGAGAATTAAATTTAGGTAAAGAGGTCATTGAATTCCTTAGGTCTGCTCACCTGACGTCTTGGCTTTTGAAAATTATACCCATGACAGCAAATAAAAACCAAAATACAGCTAGGGTGAAAGAGGGTAAGTTGGAGACAAGATGGAAAGATTGTTTGAGAAGGATCAAAAGCAAAAGGAGATAGTGGTGGGAAGGAATGAACTCCTCAGTTTGCCTGGTGTCATCATGGGCAAGACCTCAAAACCAGGCACAAACCTTTCAGTTACACACACACACGTACACACACATACTACATAACTTTAGCATCCTGCAATCACTGCTCCCAACCCAAATGAATTATCTGATGGTTAGAATCTGTACTCTTCTCTTCCACAAACTATCACACAAAGTTCAAGGAGAACATTGTGTAAGATTATTTTATTTCATGGGGCAAAGATTCTGTCATACACAACTGGATCCGCCTGAAGCATTAGAAGCCAACTACAGTAAACACATCTGATGCATGTTCCTGCTGCCATAAGAACCTCCCTTTTCCTTTAGAAGCACTGCTTGTTATTGTAGCTCATGGTAACCAGGCAACATGCAAGGGCAGGCGCTGGCTCTGGGTTCCCTGTGGGGCAACCTGTTTTTCCCACCCTCCTCTCCAAACATACATTCTTTAGCTAGTGAGGCCCATTTATCAAAAGTCTTGTGGTTTTCATGAAGAAATTCCCTACACATTATAGCTTTTGCCTCAAATCACCAGAAAACTTACACTATTTTGGTTAAATATCCATTTAAGAGCAGACAGAAGAAAAGAATATCTATGATAACATGGCAGCGTCTCAATCCCCAGACCGCTCTTCCCGCCCAGTCGGACCCAGTGACCACGCACATTCTTCTGGGTTAATGCAAGCTTGGAGAGTAGAGCAAAGCTGCGTGGGCCTTGGCTGACTGGCTTCTCCCTTCAAGAGCCCTGACATCTCCTTCTGCCTTTTCTGACGGCTTGGCAGCTTTTCACATCCGGGAGAGCTTGATGTCATAGGAGACCATGTTGAAGTTGTCCCAGGCAAAGAGCTTCCTCTCCAGGGGGTTGTAGTCGATCATGCTGCTGTACTTGTAGCGGTTCTTGAACGGGACGGTCAGGGGCTTGCTGCTCCCGGTGCCCGTGTCATAGGCGAAGTTGACAGTGGAGTCGGGCGAGGAGTAGCTGCTGACCGTGTACAAGGTGCCACAGATGATGAAGGCGTTGGCGACGGACTGCTTACGGATGTTGGTCTCCCAGGTCTGTTCCAGCTCCAGTGTCTCGGGGTTCAGCTTGGAGAGGACTATGGCGCCTTTGGCCGCCTCGGTGCTGTAGATGACCCAGAGGCCTGTCTCGTCCACGGCCAGGTCGATGTCGGTGTAGCCGCCCCAGGAATAGGGGAACTGCCCGTGGTAGCCGGCTCCGGGGATCTCCTTCTCCGCCTTCAGCGACTCGGTGCGCAGGTCGTACCGGAGCACTGTCCTGGACTCTGCTGCCTGGAAGTAGAGGCTGCCGCGGTAGGCCACGGCGCCCGTGCTCTCCACGGCCTGGGCAGCACGTGCACCTTGGACGGGTAGCCCTGTGTGAACTGCCTGATGAGGTCGTACTCAAACACCTGGCGGATGTCCGTGCCCACCGTGTCGATTCTCCAGGTGGTCTCCTGGGTATAAGGGAAGGCGGCCTGGGGGTCTCTCATCCACACGCCGTACTTGCCCGTGATTGTTTCAGCTGTTCTCAGAGTGATGGGTTCTCCTACCCAAACGAGTTCTCCGCATCCTGATGAATGAAAACAAAACAAAAACTGTATTCACCATCATTCCAGGATGTGGAGCATGGCAGAGCTCTCAGAAGTGAGAACCCCAGAGGCAAACGGTCCAGGTTTAAACCTAGGCTTTTTTTTTTTCCTTTGTGTTTGTGTGTGTGTCAGTGGTTCAGTCGTGTCCAACTCTGTGACCCCATGGACTGCAGCCCGCCAGGCTCCTCTGTCCAAGGGATTCTCGAGGCGAGAGTACTGGAGTGGATTGCCATTTCCTTCTCCAGGGGATCTTCCTGGCGATCCCCAAGGATTGAACTCACATCTGCATTGCAGACAGATTCTTTACTGTCTGAGCCACCAGGGAAGCCCCCTCAATTTTCAGATATTATAAAAATTCAGTTGTTGTTGGGGAGGAAACTAAGGCATACGACCCCTTACCCCAGGCCTCTATTTGCCAGTCCAGAGAAGCACAAATGGGTGGTTTCAGATTATGGCAAATCATTTTCCACAATACTCCAAACTGTCCTCAAAAGTTCTCCTCAAACTTTATCCTGGATAGTGAATGACATTAAAAGCTAACACTAGTAAAATGTTAGTCAAAGTGTTAGTCACCCAGTCTTGTCTGACTCTCTGCAACCCCATGGGCTATAGCCCTTCAGGTTCCTCTGTCCATGGAATTCTCCAGGCAAGAATACTGGAGTGGGTTGCCATTCCCTCCTCCAGGGGATCTTCCCGACCCAGGGATCAAACCCAGGTCTCCTGCACTGCAGGCAGATTCTTTACCATCTGAGCCACCAGGGAAGCCCCAACCCTAGTAAATAAAATGCCAAAAAACAAAGCAACCAAAAAACCCCTAGATTTTGCCACCTGCCACTTGTGTGACTTTCAGTAAGTTACTTTACTCTCTAAGATTCAGTATTCTCATTTGTAAAAGGAGATAAGAGTAACATTTTGGGTAGTAGGGTTGTAAGTTTTACATGTAATTATACATGTTAAATGCTTGGTATGGAGTAAAAATGCCCAGGAAATATTAGTTGGTCACCATGTAATATGAACCCAAGTACATCTGACCTTTGAACAACACAAGTTTGAATTATATGAGCCCACTTATACATGGATTGTTTTCAGTAAATACTTCAACTTGGTATTGGTTGTAAAGATAAAGGCTGCACAGAGCGCTTCACACTATATTTGTATATTTTTCTAAACCTGGGCAAGTTCTCATGGTGTTCATATATTACTCTTTATGATTTTTATGTCTGGTTTATTTCATTATTTTAAACAGTGAGATTAAAATCAAGTCATTACAGTAATCTCAATAAAAAAAAGTTCAAGCCCTTCCCCAATGCACCACATACTTCAACCATTATTTTAATACAATAAAATCTGAATATGATTTTTAAAATGAAGAGGTGGTTGAGAACTATTTGAATCACATCACATCTCTGTATTATAACGCATATCTCAGTCTCCTTAGAGAAAGTGGAAGCTCTTTGTTGCCCATATCTCAAGGAATATTGTTTTGAATATTTTAAAACTCCCCATCCTCCTGCATGCCTTTCTGTCCTAGCAATAACTGTCAATATTACAGATAGTCCCTGTTTCTAAAAGACGTGATCTTCATCATCTTAAAGTCAGGCTTTCAGGGAACACCTTGGAAAGGGGCAATGCTACTTTTCCTTAGTACTCAAAATTAAAGAAAGATATCATTAGTTAACAATATGCTGGGATGGTACATGGTGTCTGTCTGGCCCAAGATAAAGATATGAAGATCTACTTGAAAAATGTCATTTTTCAGATGCAATCCATTCTCTATGACAACCAAGTGGGAAAAACAGATACATCTCTCATCTTCCCCTGGGGCAGTGCAGTCTCCATGATGAGTGTAAGTGACAAACTACAGAGCTTTGCCAGGAAAGACTGACTCCCTGCCAGTGTACCCTGGAAAGGGAGCAGAAAAGGGCTTCTGTTCTTTTCCCCCTTTCCTGCCTCTGCTCCCAGGGAGGTGTCCACCTGCCTCCCTCATAGTGAGCTGACCAACTTTGAGCACAGAACTAGCCCACGTGGGTACAAAAGAGGAGAAACTTCACTCCATACCAGCGCCTCCCTCTTCATTCCTGGGATGACCGGACGGGCTCTCCTTCAAGATTTGGGAAGCAGGAACCTCTGTTAACTCTGACTTCAGTTCCTGGAAGTCCACGTTCTCCAAATTCCATTTAGCAACTATATTAAAAGAAAGAGGCAAGATTGTACCGTGAGGAAGAAGGTCTAAGCCTAGACTATATTGAGGATGGGATTTAAATAGGGTTTCAAAGATATGACCCTGTTTGAGATTTGTTTTAAGATAATAAGTGGGGTTGGGGAGGGGGAAAGACAATGAAACAAGACTGGGCTGTGCTGACAGCTGTCACAGCTAGGTGATGGGTATGTAGGGTTTGTGTTATTCTACTTTTGTGAATGCTTGGAAAATTCCATATTAAACAACTTGTGCATGTGTACTCAGTTGCTAAGTCATGTCCGACTTTTGTGACCCCATGGATTGTAGCCCGCCAGTTTCTTCTGTCCATGGGATTTTCCAGAGAGGAATAGTGCAGTGGGTTGCCATTTCCTTCTCCAGGGAATCTTCCTGACTCAGGATTGAACCCTCATTCCCTGAACCTCCTGGGAAGCCCATAATAAAAAGCTCACAAATAATAAATTGGATAGCAACATGCCTAGCACAGAGTATAGTAGTCAAAATAAAGTACACAGTTGTACACTAGAAGGTCTGACTTATGAGTAGGTGAGGTCTGATGCTGGGATATTGGGAAGATCCTTAGTGTCTTCTGGGATGCCTGAAATTCAATAATGAGTAAATTCCCTACATGACTTTTTTTTTTCCCTTGTCACAATACAGATGTGTCTGTAAGAAGTTGCGTATTAAGCTTTACATGCTCAGCTGCAATATTCTGTCAGATCCCTTTCCAAAGCTAGTTGTGGACAAGGAAGGATTCCTATAGGAATTTGGTGGAGGGTTTGAACCATGGAGAAGGAGAGAGGTGTGGATGACATTGGTTAGATATTAAGTGACTGCTATTATTACTTTGATTAACACCATGGCATATAACAGCCCTTGAATATAACAGGAGCAGCTGTTTTAAAATGTAAGATGGATTGTAGTTCAGGTATGGTGAAGTCAACAGGCTTCCCGGGTGGCTCAGTGGTAAAGAATCCACCTGCAATACAGGAGTCAAGAGTTGCTTGGGTTGGGAAGATTTCCTGGAGGAGGAAATTGCAACCCACTCCGGTATTCTTGCCTGGGAAATCCCATGGACAGAGGAGCCTGGCAAATTACAGTCCATGGGGTCAGTTACAGTCCATGACTCAGACTAAACAATAGAATGGTGAGGCCAACAGATCAGGAGACATTGCCATTGAAAAGATAGTTGTTAATACTCACTGATCTCTAGAGGAGGGGGTACACCACTCCACAGGGGACCACTCAGGGTAGCACCAGGATGGTTAGGAGGGAGGGGGAACATGGGCGAGCCCTTTACTGTGATTTCCAGGGTGAGGAATGAATGAGGCAGGATAAGCAGGTTTAGAACTGGTTACTTTGGATAATTTCTGCAAGGTTTTGAAGTGCAGGAGCTGCCCTAGGTGTCTGGTACCTGGCCCTCATTGATCAGGGTGGAGGAATAGTGGCCCTGAGTGTGAGTTCGAAGGAGGAGTGGGTAGGTTGTGGACTCTGGGTTGGTTGGTTTGAATATGAAAGATGTGCTTACAGTTGAGTCATTTACTCTCTTTAGGAATACTACCCTGTGAGGGGCAGTCCCTTCTGCAGCAGCAAGGCTGAGATGTCAAAGTATTGGAATAAAAAAGATAGGCTTAAATCATCGGCCTTTTCTCTTGCTGACCATCTCAGGCAGTCTGACCTGGCTCCCGGCCCAGTGTTCCCAGGTATGCAGGATAGTGGAGGAGGGGCGTCAGTGCAATGCCTGAGGCTACAGCCCAGAAAGTCAGGAAGACATTCTCTGTCTTTCATCCCCTGTTAGCTTAACCCTTCTTGGGAAGCAGGAACCTCTGTTAACTCTGACTTCAGTTCCTGGAAGTCCACGTTCTCCAAATTCCATTTAGCAACTATATTAAAAGAAAGAGGCAAGATTGTACCGTGAGGAAGAAGGTCTAAGCCTAGACTATATTGAGGATGGGATTTAAATAGGGTTTCAAAGATATGACCCTGTTTGAGATTTGTTTTAAGATAATAAGTGGGGTTGGGGAGGGGGAAAGACAATGAAACAAGACTGGGCTGTGCTGACAGCTGTCACAGCTAGGTGATGGGTATGTAGGGTTTGTGTTATTCTACTTTTGTGAATGCTTGGAAAATTCCATATTAAACAACTTGTGCATGTGTACTCAGTTGCTAAGTCATGTCCGACTTTTGTGACCCCATGGATTGTAGCCCGCCAGTTTCTTCTGTCCATGGGATTTTCCAGAGAGGAATAGTGCAGTGGGTTGCCATTTCCTTCTCCAGGGAATCTTCCTGACTCAGGATTGAACCCTCATTCCCTGAACCTCCTGGGAAGCCCATAATAAAAAGCTCACAAATAATAAATTGGATAGCAACATGCCTAGCACAGAGTATAGTAGTCAAAATAAAGTACACAGTTGTACACTAGAAGGTCTGACTTATGAGTAGGTGAGGTCTGATGCTGGGATATTGGGAAGATCCTTAGTGTCTTCTGGGATGCCTGAAATTCAATAATGAGTAAATTCCCTACATGACTTTTTTTTTTCCCTTGTCACAATACAGATGTGTCTGTAAGAAGTTGCGTATTAAGCTTTACATGCTCAGCTGCAATATTCTGTCAGATCCCTTTCCAAAGCTAGTTGTGGACAAGGAAGGATTCCTATAGGAATTTGGTGGAGGGTTTGAACCATGGAGAAGGAGAGAGGTGTGGATGACATTGGTTAGATATTAAGTGACTGCTATTATTACTTTGATTAACACCATGGCATATAACAGCCCTTAATATAACAGGAGCAGCTGTTTTAAAATGTAAGATGGATTGTAGTTCAGGTATGGTGAAGTCAACAGGCTTCCCGGGTGGCTCAGTGGTAAAGAATCCACCTGCAATACAGGAGTCAAGAGTTGCTTGGGTTGGGAAGATTTCCTGGAGGAGGAAATTGCAACCCACTCCGGTATTCTTGCCTGGGAAATCCCATGGACAGAGGAGCCTGGCAAATTACAGTCCATGGGGTCAGTTACAGTCCATGACTCAGACTAAACAATAGAATGGTGAGGCCAACAGATCAGGAGACATTGCCATTGAAAAGATAGTTGTTAATACTCACTGATCTCTAGAGGAGGGGGTACACCACTCCACAGGGGACCACTCAGGGTAGCACCAGGATGGTTAGGAGGGAGGGGGAACATGGGCGAGCACTTTACTGTGATTTCCAGGGTGAGGAATGAATGAGCAGGATAAGCAGGTTTAGAACTGGTTACTTTGGATAATTTCTGCAAGGTTTTGAAGTGCAGGAGCTGCCCTAGGTGTCTGGTACCTGGCCCTCATTGATCAGGGTGGAGGAATAGTGGCCCTGAGTGTGAGTTCGAAGGAGGAGTGGGTAGGTTGTGGACTCTGGGTTGGTTGGTTTGAATATGAAAGATGTGCTTACAGTTGAGTCATTTACTCTCTTTAGGAATACTACCCTGTGAGGGGCAGTCCCTTCTGCAGCAGCAAGGCTGAGATGTCAAAGTATTGGAATAAAAAAGATAGGCTTAAATCATCGGCCTTTTCTCTTGCTGACCATCTCAGGCAGTCTGACCTGGCTCCCGGCCCAGTGTTCCCAGGTATGCAGGATAGTGGAGGAGGGGCGTCAGTGCAATGCCTGAGGCTACAGCCCAGAAAGTCAGGAAGACATTCTCTGTCTTTCATCCCCTGTTAGCTTAACCCTTCTAAATTGACCTCTCAGGTAATGGAACTCAACCCTCCTGGATGTGCCCACATTTCAGTAATCTTAAACCACACATTCTTTCACATTTTCTCATGTCTGGAATCAAGGCTCCCTCTCATGGTTGCTGGTATTTAGCTTCAATGAAGTGCTTCCCTGGTGGCTCAGTTATTAAAGAATCTGCCCGCAATGCAGGAGACCCAAGTTCGACACCTGGTTTGGAAAGATCCCCTGGAAATGAAAACCTACTCTAGTGTTCTTGCCTGGAGAATCCAATGGACAGAGGAGCCCAGTGGGCTATAGTCCATGGAGTTTAGGTGCAGTGAACTACAGTACTAGCAATGTTTCTCCCTGGAAGGAGGCAGGGAAAGCACCCAGCTGAGAAGCCCTGAGGCTTGGGCTGGGCCAGGGGGCTGGGCCTGGTATTTTTGTGTGGCCCAGCAGGACGGCCAGCCCTGACTCATCCTGATCCTCCATCCCTGATCCCAAGGCAGTCTCCACCCTGCTGTTCAGCTGGCCTCCTGGAGAGTGTGACTGCCCTGGGGGTTGGGGTGG
>SJYC01139075.1:0-40845 GCA_006408675.1 Madoqua kirkii
GAGTGGCGCCATCCTCACACCTGGGGATGTTCCTAGACTGGGCTGCCTGAGGGATTAAAAGCTCTAAGTCAAAATGTGTAACCAACTGAGGTCACCCTGGTTATGCACCTAAACTCCAGGGGTAACTGGGAGTACCCCTAGGGGTATGGAAGGTCTTCCTTGTCTGCAGCCTTGGCAAGCTGTTGATCCATCCCATCAGCCAGCCCCTCTGGAGCACCTATGAGGAGCAAGGCTGCTGCCGCTGCTAAGTCGCTTCAGTCCTGTCCAACTCTGTGCAACCCCATAGACAGCAGCTCACCAGGCTCCGCCATCCCTGGGATTCTCCAGGCAAGAATACTGGAGTGGGTTGCCATTTCCTTCTCCAGACGTGCAAGGCTAGATATGGAGGAAAAGGGTGAATAAGATACAATTGGTTCCCTAGTTCCCTTTAGAATTCCCAGAATTCCCACAGTCTGGCAAGTCCTCTTGGCCAAGAAGTAACATGGGTTCATTTTGGGAATCAGAAACATTCAATCCAAATGGTTCCTGGGGAGTCTTGGGACATTGATTCAGTTCCGTGAATCGCCTCCTTGTCTGCAGAGCTGTGGAGGTGAGGTTTCAGGTGAGCAAGAAATATCATCGCAGTGGCATCTGTGCAAAGCTAGAGAGTTCCCTCTCCCTTCCCTAGCTCCCTGCTCGTCTGTTCCATGACCCACAGTTGCCATCCATTGAGGGTCACTGTGAGCCCACCCTCCCCTGTACCCAGCTCCTTCCTCTGTGCATCTGACACAAATTATTTCACTTTCTGAATGTAACTAGGATGGTCATATAATTCAGTAAGAAATTTTACTGAAGAAAAAGATGTATAGTGAGAAAAGTAGAGGCATATACCTGCCAGTCTGTGAGAAGAAAGTTAAGAAAAACGGGGGGGTTTTCTTGGTGGTCCAGTGGTTAAGACTCTTTCAATGCAGGGGGACCCAGGATCAATCCCTGGTTGAGGAACCAAGATCCTGCAAGCTGTGTAGTTCAGCCAAAAAAAGAGAGAGAGAAATAAAAAAGAAAAACCCCATCTTTAACCACAGGGAGTAAAGAAATGTGAAGAGGGAGGAACCCAAAGTTACATGCATTTCCTCAGGTAACTTTCTTGAAGACAGCTAAAGTACTGGCACCGAAATACTGAAAAACAGTTTATTTGTGAAAAGGATGATTAAGAGGTATTTATAGCTCCTTCCACATTTCAAAGCAGTTTTATATGCATTATTTATGTGATCTGTTGCCTTCACAAGTTTTAGAGAAATAGAATGAGGCATTAGAACCGCAGTCTGCACCTAATGTGACTATGGCCACTTACTCAGTGCCTCCTGTGAGCCAGGTGCCACGCTAGGCTCTTCTATTCCCATAGCAGTCCTAAAAGGGAATGTTATGATTCTCACTTTGCAGAAGAGGAAACAGGCTCAGAGAGGTTAAGTTACTTGCCCAAGGTCGCACAGCTGGTGAGTGGTGGGACTGGGACTTGAACCCACATCTGTCATGGTCATGGCAGCTGTGAACCTTTCCACTCTATGGTGGGGTTGTGTGTCAGTTACACATGTCTTGCTTGTCAGTGCTGAATGCATAGATGATGCACCCTTGCATAGATGCTCTCTAAAACACAAGGCATTTCTCTTCTAAAGTGAGCACAATGCTAAGCTTTCTCAGTAGAGGGTGCTGGAGGGACACTGCAGGGGAAGTGGGTGGGTCTCCTGCAGGGGCTGGGCTGGAGGACACCTGGTGGAGCCCTGCCCAGGCAAGAGTCCAGGACCTGGTGCCTCTGTGACCTTGCCACCTCAGATTGGCCATAACCTTTCCACAGCCCTTGCTACATGGCACCCTGAGTGCCTGCACAGGGACCCCCCTACTCTGTGGACCTCTGCAAGCCCCCACGCTGGTTCTGCAGGGTTCCTGCAGCCTGGCTCAGACTTAAGAGGTGGCTAGTCCAGCTCCAGCTCAGGCTAACGGGCCAGCCTCTCTGCTGTCTCATGGGTTGAAACCCGCCTTCCTCCATGAAGCCAGGAGCATTCCAAGCCTGTGCTCCCTCTTCCCTCACTCAGACCTAGGGTGCCATGCAGAGTTTACTTTATCTCATAGTTGCTCCTCTTTCATCAGTTATTCTTTATGTGATGCGTCCCTGACCTAGTCTGCTGTGTGGTTTCTGACTCCAGTATGAACCCAGACTGCTACCAGAGCTCTATAAGAGCCTGGAAGATGCCGCTTAGCTCTTTGGGTTGGGGGGTGGCCCAAGCCTGGAGCTGACTCAGATTCCAGTGGGTGACTCACATACGCACAGCTCCCAGGTGGTACACCCAAACAGCTAGCTTGCCGTCAACTCTTCTCGCCTTACACGTGCCTGACTGGTTCCCAGTTCCTTTCCTGATTCCACCAAGGCCCTCAGGGCTCTGACCAGGGACCTTTCTCCCTGCCTCCGCCCCCCCATCTCATCCAACCCCTTTAATCATTTTTTGCAGGAACCACGCCTCATGGCATTCTTTGGAGTAAACAAGAATCACAATAAAATATAATGTCAGGGGATAGCTTCCAGAATGACTGCAAGGCCAGTTCTCACTTGGCAGGTGGGATGGCTGGCTTGCAAGCCTGCTGGCTGCTGCGTGCCAGCAGCACCTGGCAACGGTCCAATTCCCAGAGCAGAGCCGGGCACGAGAACTGAAGCCTCTGGGAGAGGGGACAGAGCCCAAGAGGCAGGGGAGCTGATGTGTGAAAGGGCCTGGCGGGACCAGAAGCCATACTTTCCTAATTCAGTCCAGCCATGTGCGAGCTGTGTGATTTTGGACAAGTTCCTCAAACTCTCTGACCCTCAAAAGTCTTAGCTCAAACTGAAAATGAAATGGCCTTCAATAAAAAATGGAACAAAAAGCTAAAGTTTCTCTGGAATGTTTCGGAATCACTCAAATTTCATTCTGAATGTGTGTAGGGGGAAACAAAAAGAGGTTAGGAAAAGATTAAGAACTATATTGTATTGGACAGCTAAAAAGTTTTAGGGGGGGGTTTCTGTGAAAATCCAGTCTTTCTATGGTTGAAAAGTTCATATCGGTTACAAAATTTTGGAAATATTTTCTTCATGCTCTCTCCTGAGTCCCTCACCACTGCTTTATAGACACATGCTAGAGAGCTTAACCTGAGCTGATTAACTCGCTTGCATACCATGCACACACACACACACACACACACACACACACACACACACACACACACAGAGGCAATATATATATATACGGTACATAAGGTTGCATAACATATATATCTATATGCAAATGACATTATAATCATTAGTGTAGCTATTTTCTATCTGCCTAAAAAGTTAGGTCAGATTATATACATGAAGAAAATGAAGGAAAAGAAGGGTGCTGACAAACTCAGAGGTTGTCATGAATACTCTAGGAAACTGAAGATTTGCTAGCAGACCACTATCCTGAGTGCTGCTCCAACACCTATTGTCTCTGGAATCAGTGTGTGTTACAGAAATGATACATACGTGCTGACGTTTTGATCTATAAATGACATTCTTAAACCACAGTGGAACTCAAGCAAAAGAAGCCCTTCGTAGTTAGAGTCCATCCCCTGGCTGGTCACTGTGTGTCAGACACCTTAGTGCCTGCTTTCCACTTTACCTCCAGTTGGTGGTCATTCTCTGCATCCTGCCATCAGGAGATCTGGGTTCAATCCCTGGATTTGGAAGATCCCCTGGAGGAGGGCATGGCAACCCACTCCAGTGTTCTTGGTTGGAGAATTCCATGGACAGAGGAGCCTGGCGGGCTCTGCAAGAGCCAGCTGGTGTGCCCATCTGTGGATCAGGGAAATGCGATACATCCCATGGGATGATCCTTGGCCAACAGAGCACAGGATCCAGGGAGGAGTGCTCCCTTCCTCTGCTGCATTCCGCTCCTCAGAACCCTTGTGGGGTTGAGCCTTTGCTGCCCACCATGGGGACCTGCTGAAGAATGCCCCTCCCCGCCACCCCTTGTTGGTTCTCTTTCCTTCTCTGTCACATTCCCCATCCCCGATTCTCCTCCCTGGGATGTGGTCACACAAACGCTGCCCACATGCTGGATTCTGTTCTGAGATGACCGGTCCAAAGCAGAGGAGAAATAAAGGGGGAAGTGGGGCTTCTCTTGTGACTCTACAAGCAACTCTAATTTTTCTCTGGTAATCTGTGTTTTCTACTTAGGGGTTATTTAAAAGATTTCCAGACATTTATTTTTTAACTTCTGGGCTGGGCTGTGAGGCACGTGGGATCTAATTTCCCCACCAGGGATTGAACCCATGCCCCCTGAAGTAGGAAGCAGGGAGTTTCAATTACTGGACCACTTGGGAAGTCCCTCCAGACATCTCCTACAAAATTATTACTAAAACATTTTATATGTGTATTTTATTTCAACTCACATACACACACACACCCACAAGCAAGTGTCTTCCATAATTCTATGGAGACTTTTTCCCTATGTAACAATTACCCAATAATGTGGTGGTGATGATTTGAATTACAGGTGGAGTAAGAAAAAGTCCCCCTTCTTAGTCCCCCCTTCTTTCCTCTGCTCACTCAGTAAGCTCTCACCTCCCAGCCTCCATTCCCCAGGTATTGCCTCCCCTGAATATGTACACCCACACCTGAGGCCCAGCACCCAAGCCCTTTACTCTCAAACCTAGGACCATGAAACACATCTTTTGTTTCAAGCATTCCTTTCCCTGTCACTTCAATGTAACCCTTTTGTCTTTCATCTTTAGGTTCTACAAACCAGAGGTCCCATCAGGGTCCTAGGAGCCACTGAACCTCTAGGTAGGGCTGAATTCTAGTTCCAGCTCTGCCACCAGTGGGCTGGCAACTGGGGACCACTGAGTGACCTCTGTGGGCCTCAGTTTCCACGTCTGCCCAAATGAGCCAGAGATGCCAGATGCTCTCGAGGCCCCCTTTCCAGCTCTGCATTCTTGTACTAATGTAATATCCTGCTCAGGAAAATCCCACTGCTAGAAAAGAGCTTCCAAGTCTGGACTTCACTCTAATAGGCTGTTGTCTTTATTTCAAAAGTAGAGTGGCTAGAAGGACAAAAAGAAATATAAAATCAGAAAACACATAGAATAAATTTCCAAAGAATTGTTAAATGACCACAAGACAATAAAAAAAAGGTGCCTCCATTTTCATAAACACACACTGCTTTTGTTCATTCAGTAAACAGTCTGAAATACATAATGCCTCATTAACACTTGTATTAATGATTCTTTCATTCGTGCTCAAAGACTTAAGTTCAACAAATCTTAGCTCTATCACTGATCAGCTCTTCAACCTGGGGTCCCTTGGCATCTTACTTTCCTTCATTGTAAAAGTTAGGGGACTTCCTTGATGGTCCAGTGGCTAAACTCCATGCTCCCAGTGCAGGGTGTCTGGGTTCGATCCCTGGTCAGGGAACTAGATCCCATATGCCACAACTAAAGATCCCATGCACTGCAAACAAGACCCAAAGAAGCAAAATAAGTATACATTTTTAAAAAGAAAATTCAGAACTGAATCTCTTCCACCTCTAGCAATATAAAATTTTTTAAAATCCTTTATACCTTAGAGTCATTCCACTTGAATCCCACAAAAATCATTATTCATCATAGGAATTTTCATTGCCATGTTATAGGTGAGAAACCAAGATGCAGAGACTAGATGACTTGCCCAAGGTCATACCCAAGCATCAACTCTTGGGTTTTCTGATCTCACACCTGCCTCTCTTTAGAAAAGTTTCCCATCATCTTATTTTGAATATTTTCAAACCTTTAGAAACGTTGAAAGAATAGTATTAACACAATAAATCCCCATTTGCTGTTCACTTAGATTTACCAATTGTTCAGGCTTGGTCAATTTGTATTCTTTTTCTTTCTCTCTTTACATAATCTTTGTCAGACTATTTTAAACTAAACTGTAGACATTCTGACACCTCACCCCTAAGTACTTGAGTAAGTATCTCCTTAGAACAGGGCTATTCTTCATAACCACACTACCATCTCTCATCCAAGAAACTGAACATTAACTCAGTAATGTAATCTGACAAGCAGTCTATATTCAAATTTCTTCAAGGATCCCAAACCTATTCTCTGATGCAGGAGCCTTTCCAGGGTCACACACTGCACTTGGTCACTTCATCTCTACGGTCCCCTTTAATCGAAAACAAGTCCCCCCCACCTCCCTTTTTTCCTTTCTTGATGTCAGCATCTTTGAAGACTCTGGGGTAGCTGTCCCATAACTGGATTTGCTTGTTTATTTCCTCAGGGCTGGAAAACTTATTAAACAGCATATATTTGGGAGCACAATTTCACAGAAAATGACAACAATACTGTCTTCCCAGCTACTGGGAAGAGTGCCCCTGTCCCCCCCCCGCCCCGACACTCAGGGACTACCTTCTGGCACGCTAGGATGAATAGAACAGCATCTGAGGTAGCAAAAGCCACCTCAAAGTGACTTAAAGGCAGAGGTTCTCAGACTGAATCAAGAGCAGGAAAACTTCCAGCATCAATCCTGTTAAAATGGCAATACTACCCAAAGCAATCTACAGATTTAAGTCAATCCCTTTCAGATTATCCAAAGAGCAGGAAAACTTCCAAAACAACATAGTGAGGGAACACACAAAAGGGCTGCTGCCTGTTTATTTTGCTAAGGAAGGACATAAAAAACCCCTATCACCTATAATCATTTCATAAACAGAGGGCATTTTAACAACAAAAGGCAAGAATCAATAACCGCTGAACAAAGATTCACAAAAGGATAGTTTTTCTAAAAGGAGAGTTGGCAACTTTCTACTGATCGTATATATAGGCATCTCATCTGGTCCTTCTACTTCCTGTTTTGCTGTGAATGGTGAAAACCGTCATGGGTGAGCATAAGAACCCAGAACCACTAACCTCAACAGAATTTTCAGGAGCTAATGCACTAGGAATATGGGCAAGTGGTTGCTTTGCCCTCCTTCATTTGTCTGCCTCATGCTACACGAGTGGTCTCTGGGAGAAAGGACAGGGCAGGAAGGAGGCCTGGGCCACCTCTAACAGGCCACCATGAATCCTGTCACCTTCTCCCCACATCTTTACCTTCCCTGGAGCCTGATGGCACGTCCTGAGAGCTGCTGTGGGCCTGGGGACACTGGCCCCTCCTCAGGCTTGCTGCCTCCCGGCTGCTGCTTTCCAGCCTCCTGGCAAGATCCTCGTTCTCTGCCTGCAGCCGCCTCTTCTCCTCCTCCAGAGCTGACTTCTCACGGACGAGGTTGCTGTAGGCTGACTCCAGCTCCCGGGCTTGGGTTTCCAGCTGTTCTCGCTCTCTCCTCAGGGCTTCCAGCTCGCTCCGCAGCCCCTGCTGGGTCTCCAGGGGCCCAGCAGGCTGGCCTGAGGTCAGGCGGTGGAGGAGGGCCTCCAGGGAGCTGAGGCGGGCTTGGTGGACTCCAGGGTCGCGCGCTGTTCGCTGCTGTCTCTCTGCAGCTCCTGGATGGCCGACATGGCCTGGCCCTGCTCAGGGCAGCTGGACTCACTGGGGCTGGCCACGCTGAAGGTGTACTGGCATCGGCCACTCCGGTCGTTGGCCTTCTGGAGCTGGGCCGTCCTGGCCCCCACACCCCCTACCAGGCAGGCCAGCAGTAGCAGCTGGACCGCTGGCATCTTGGGACTCTGGTGGCAGTGATGTGCTCGGAGGCCCTCAGTGCAGAGCCTGGGCGAGGCTCCCTCAGACACTCTCCCCTCGCCAAGAGGTGTCTGGATGGGTGGGCTTGCTGGTTCCTGCCCCAGCTCCACAGAGACTCATATATGCCGGGAGCCAGCCCTGCGTGGGGGGAGAACGAGGTGGCCACGTGAGGCCGGGTGGGGCCATGCACAGGCCGGCGGCGGAGGGAGGGGGGGCGGTTCACACTGCCAGCAAGATTCTTAAAAAATGACCTTCCAGAAGTCTGTTTTGAATTTCTTTTAAAAAAGAATGCCCCACTTTCCGCAGCCCACACCCCCAACACAGTCCCTGTATCCCCAGCCTGTTTTCTCACACACCCTCACATGTGCCCACCTCATCCAGCACCACTACTTGTGTGTCCGTTTCAACAAGGATTTACTTCTAGTTCATATTTCCTTTACTCTGCAAACTTTCTCGAGAACCCGCTCTGTGTCAGACCCTGTCCTAGAAAATGAGGATATATCCATAGCTAAGACAAGCCTCTCTGTCCCTGTAGCATTGAAAGCAGCTGGGCAGGGTACAAGAGCAGAATGCCACCAGGTTTCGGGGAATAGCCATCCTCTAAAAGGAGTTGGAAGCAGAATTCTTCCCCTGTCCCTCACTATCAAACAAGAGTGGGTGTGTCACAGGAAGGACTTCAGTCTTGCATCTCAGGCACCAAAGTCAATGATCACCTCTAGCCTAGTTCTCTTACTATGAGTGTGCACTCGTGCTTGTGCAAATGCCATCAGTCTCATGATGACATCTATGGACCCCTTTCCAGGAAGATGTTTTAAAATGTATACAGGATTGTAAAGAAAACATATGATATTGAAATACTACTACTGAAAGATTGAAAAAATTGAAATATTCATGTCCTTTTCATTAACACATTTAAAACAAGATCTGGAGGGTGTGTCTAATTTCAAACTAGTTTTGAGTGTAAATGCTATTGTATGCTATCTGCAACAACTGTAATTTGAAATATAAAATGTCTATGATCGCTACTGGTGGTGACAAAGTCACAGATACTGCTGATACAATTTTGGACTTATGGAAGGAAATGTTAAAATCTAATTTTAGTTTAAAAGTGGTAAAAAAAAAGATGTAATTTTTTTCCATTTAAATTCACAGGCTTTCTGGATCCTAGGTTAATAATCCTTGCTTTATATTAATAAACCTAAAGAGAAAAGTCCTCCCCCCAGTAAAACAAACAAAATCCATCAAGTATACAAATCAGAACATATGTAACAGCCTCATCAGTAACTTTTAAAATAATGTTTGCACTGAAGCAATTGATGTTGTTTGATACTGATAACATCTCCAGTATTCGTGAAATAAATATTTCAGATGTACCCTGGGGCAGACTCACCTCAAGATTGAAAAAATATATTTTGCTCTAAAGAGTCTATTCGTATTTGATTGGTTCTAAGGTTAGCCTTGAACTTGAGATACTCACAAGTAGGTGTCTGTTTACTGTTGACTAAAGGCTACTATTCTCAGTTCCTGAATTAGATAATAAACATTACCAAAATGACTTTTTTTAAAAATACCTTTTAGTCAGCAAGAACTGATTCAAATCTGTTTAGCTTTATTCTTATGTACGTTTTCTTTCTGTTGGAAGGACTAAGATCATTCTTGGGCTGCCAGCTTCACGGAAAAAAAAAGAGTTATGGATAAAGAGAAATGTAAGTAATCTTATTGCCTTTAGTTTGCTCAGTATCACTGCTTGTAAACGAAGAACACGGGACTGTTGTTGATGTTCAGTTGCTAAGTCGTATCCAACTCTTTGCGACCCCATGGACTGCAGCACACCAGGCTTTCCCCGTCCTTCAAACACAGGACTAGAAATCAGGTTTTCTGAACTTCCCTTATATTGATTTCCTTTTTGCAATACAGCTCTGCCTTGGATAATCCAGAAACACACAATCTGTATTTCTCAGGGCTTTACCAGTCGGTTCCCACTGCCCTTTAGTGAATTTTTGTATTTTTTTGCCCACACTTCATCTCTCTTTCTCTTTATCTCCCCTAAGCTGCAGGCCAGTCACTGCTGTGCTGTGTGGGTGCCAGTCAAGGGTGAAGAGTTTAACAATCCCTGGCATTTTCACTTGGACCAACCCAGTTTTTGAATGCCAGGCGAAAGCAATCATTCTCAATATTCCTCATGGTTCCTGGCAAAAGTCACTGTGCTTAAGGAAAGAAATGTGACTGTTGGGTTGTTGACCTTTTTTCTATCACTGTGGTTCACTGTCCTGTCTTCCCCTGGAGCCTGATGTGATAAGAACTGACCAGGCCCCCACATCCTGCCTCCCCTGATCTGCTACCACCACCTCCACTGGAGCTCTGCTCGCTGCTTGCTTCCAGCATCTCCCTCTCAAAGCCTTCAGGGAACACTAGAGTCACAAGGGTACTTCCAGATGAGAAATTAAGGCCCAGAGAAGGAGAGGAACTTGCCCAAGGTCACACAGCCAGTGAGTGGCAGACCAGAATGAAAACTGAGATCTCCAGATTCCAAGGTTTTCCATCTTCTCACATAAGCCAAGTCCACCCAAGAGCACACTAATTGCCCAGAATACATGAAAGACTCCAGACACTTCTTCCAGGAATCAATGCTCTAGGAAAATAAGCTACCTTGCTATGTGTACTAAGTCACTTCAGTTGTGTCTGATACTGAGACCCTGCCAGACTCCTCTGTTCATGGGATTTTCCAGAATACTGGAGTGGGTTGCCATTTCCTCCTCCAGGAGATCTTCCCAACCCAGGGATTGAACCCATGTCTCCTATTTCTCCTGCACTGCAGGCAGATTCTTTACCAGTTGAACCATAGAGGAATTAGCTTCCTATAATCTCATTAAACAAAGGCCTTCAGTGAAGGCCTCATGCATACCTTGAGTTTTCATAGCTGATTTTAGAAAACTACATCCTTTCATGAAATATTTTCCTAAAAGCAGAGACGAGTACTCACTAGAAGGCACAGCAGATGTTCACTGCTGTTCCAGGCCCCTGAACAGCAGCAAACATCTGGCCGGCTGCCTCCTTCTGCCCTTTAAACCATTCTGCCTTTCACTACCCTCTGCGACCAGCGCCCCGACTCCCCGAGTCCCCACCTCCGGGAACTCTGAACGTGCAGACCCCTTTCTCTCTGAGGAAACCCGGTCCACTCCAGATTCGCCGTTAAACTGTGTGCTCCAGCTCCTAGAACCTGGAGCCAGGGTGTCTCCAGCTCAGATGCTTGTAGCCAGGAAGGCGTGTGTCCGGCAGCCAACCACAGAGCTAAGCTTGTGTCTGGAGCAGGCAGGGAAGGGGCTGGCCTGTGGCCTCTCGTGCAAGATTGGGCCAGCAGGGGGCGCTAAGGAGCAGCATTCTTAAGGCGTATCCATTAATGCAATTCGATTCAAGTTTGTGTTTATTTCTGTCCTTGTAGCCGGGAGTCTGGGCTTCCCTGGTGGTTCAGATGGTAAAGAATCTGCCTGCAATGCTGGAGACCTGGGTTCTGGCCCTGGATTGGAAAGATCCCCTGGAGGAAGGCACGGCAACCCTCTTCAGTATTCTTGCCGGGAAAATACTACGAACAGAGGAGCCTGGTGGTCCGTGGGGTCGCAAAGAGTGGACACGACTGAGTGACTAAGCACAAACTGGGTTTAAGCTGACTGCCTACTGGTTTTCTTCTGCAGTTCTTCCAGGAGAAACTGGAACCTTCATGAGGGTAGGGCTGGGACTGTTTGACTTACCATTTTGTCCCCAGGGTCTGGCAAATTGTTAAATTGCTAAGTTCTGTCAGACTCTGTGACTCCATGGACTGAAGCACGCCAGGCTTCCCTGTCCTTCACTATCTCACAGAGTTTGCTCAGATTCATGTCCATTGAGTTTGTAATGCTAACTATCTTGTCCTCTGTTGTCCCCTTCTCCTGCCCTCAATCTTTCCCAGCATCAGCGTCTTTTCCAATGAGTCAGGTGAGTCAGGTGAAGTCACTTCGAATCAGGTGAACCAGGAAGGCGTGTGTCCGGCAGCCAACCACAGAGCTAAGCTTGTGTCTGGAGCAGGCAGGGAAGGGGCTGGCCTGGGGCCTCTCGTGCAAGACTGGGCCAGTAGGGGGCGCTAAGGAGCAGCATTCTTAAGGCGTATCCATTAATGCAATTCGATTCAAGTTTGTGTTTATTTCTGTCCTTGTAGCCGGGAGTCTGGGCTTCCCTGGTGGTTCAGATGGTAAAGAATCTGCCTGCAATGCTGGAGACCTGGGTTCTGGCCCTGGATTGGAAAGATCCCCTGGAGGAAGGCACGGCAACCCTCTTCAGTATTCTTGCCGGGAAAATACTACGAACAGAGGAGCCTGGTGGTCCGTGGGGTCGCAAAGAGTGGACACGACTGAGTGACTAAGCACAAACTGGGTTTAAGCTGACTGCCTACTGGTTTTCTTCTGCAGTTCTTCCAGGAGAAACTGGAACCTTCATGAGGGTAGGGCTGGGACTGTTTGACTTACCATTTTGTCCCCAGGGTCTGGCAAATTGTTAAATTGCTAAGTTCTGTCAGACTCTGTGACTCCATGGACTGAAGCACGCCAGGCTTCCCTGTCCTTCACTATCTCACAGAGTTTGCTCAGATTCATGTCCATTGAGTTTGTAATGCTAACTATCTTGTCCTCTGTTGTCCCCTTCTGCCCTCAATCTTTCCCAGCATCAGCGTCTTTTCCAATGAGTCAGGTGAGTCAGGTGAAGTCACTTCGAATCAGGTGAAGTATTGGCACTTCAGCTTCAGCATCAGTCCTTTTAGTGAATATTCAGGACTGATTCCCTTTAGGATTGACTGGTTTGATCTTGCAGTCCAAAGGACTCTCAAGAATCTTCTCTAGCACCGAAGTGTGAAAGCATCAATTCTTTGGAGCTCAGCTTTCTTTACAGTCCAACTTTTACATCCCTACATGACTACTGGAAAAACCATAGCTTTGACTAGACAGACCTTTGTTGGCAAAGTGACACCTCTGATTTTAATACAATGTCTAGGTTTGTTATAGCTTTTCTTCCAAGGAGCAAGAATCTTTTAATTTCATGGCTGCAGTCATCATCCACAGTGATTTTGGAGCCCAAGAAAATAAAATCTGTCACTGCTTCCACTTTTTCCCCATCTGTTCACTGTGAAGTGATGGGACCAGATGCCAAGATCTTTGTTTTTTGAATGTTGAGTTTTATGCCACCTTTTTCACTCTCCTCTTTCACACTCATCAAGAGGCTCTTTCGTTCTTCTTCACTTTATGCCATAAGGGTAGCATCAAGTGCTCAATAAAATTTCAGTGGATTCATGGATGGGTACATCATTCAAGCAGAAAACAAGAGAGCCCTCAGAGCAAACCCACAGGTGGTGTCATCTTCTGGGCTGCCCAGGACCCTCTGGGCACAACCCTGGAGTCTGCGTGCAGGGCTCGCCTAGCTGGAGAAGAAGTGTTTCCTGGGGGCACACTCCTCTCCCCTAAGTGGACACACATAGCTTTAATTGGGATTTTTTTTTGTATGCCTCTATTTCACTACAGTTAAGAAGGCTTACTACAAAACACAGTGAACTAAAACTATAACCCACTAGCACGAGAAGGAGCCCCAGGGAATGGACTGATGAGAAGCAGTCTTGACTGGCCAGCTCAAGGCACCTTTCTCCACCCAACACTTTTCTCTGTTTCCCCGGGGGTTCATCATTCAAATGACTCGTTATTAAGCACCCATTATGTATTAAAGGCTGTGTCACACACAGAACTGTATAAGAAACAGCCCTCACCCTCAAGGATCTCTTAGGCTGTAACACTGTATGGCTAGTGGAGTAACCTAAGTGCTGGAGAAGCCTAGGGGCCGCTCATGTCCCTCGTGAACGGAGAGGCTTCACGTGTCCCTTCGTGAACGGAAAGGGGAGATGCATTTGTAATGGGACTTAATTAGATGACATGTAAACAATAGCTCAGGCACTCCGGTTTTGGCTTGGTTACAGGTCAGCCTTGAGTTCTTCACGTGTACATTGTGTCTAATGAGGAGGCAGACACAATCACTTTCAGATTAAGCATGTCTATTTTCTTTGGCACTGCCTCCCACCATCCTTTGGCCCAAAGACAAAAGAAGGGGAGGTCGTAAGCCAGTGAACCTTGCACATTCTCTTTCATCCAGTGCTTGTCCAGGGGGGTCTAGTACTCTCCAGCTGGGCTGGTCCTGGGCACTGGGGATGCTCTTCCTATTGGTAGAGAGAGACTTTCAAAGGCAGGACCCAGTAGCTGCAGCCACAAAGTATAGCCCAGGAGTTTGTCCCTCCCTGCAGAGGACGGCTTTTATGAGGGCTGAATGTGTGTAGGGCCAGTCCTACTGGCAGTTCTGAGAGCTCCAGATATCATGCTAGCATCTAATACTGTCAAATCAGTTAAATGATTGCAATAACACTGTTGGCAATTTTCAGCCTACAGATTCTAAACCACTAGTGCCATGAACATCCCATAAAGTCTTATTATATGGCCTGTTATGCTGATTTTCTTCCAGCAATTCATGGGTAGGATTTCTACAGGGTATTGGGTATTGAAGTGGGGGTAGAATATGGATATTTGAAAGCAAGTACAGAAAGAAAAAAATGAGACCCTTTCAAAAGACCAAACAATAGCCCAGTTTGAAAAAAGCATCAGGCTTGTGTTACAAAGGCCATGATAGATCAGGGTGGGAGGACTAGGCTTGGGAGGACAGTGATTTCTAACCAGTCCGTAGCTGGGATACGCCATTCGTGTATGCCTGACTTTAGAAAACTGTTAGCCTTCTATAAATTGATTATGTATCACATATTTATATTTAAAATTACTAAAATTAGTTCTTTCAAGAGTTTCTTGAGATTCTTTAAGAAAACTGGACTTTTAAAAGGATTTAGGGTCCCTGCCAGCAGACCCTTGCTGATTTGAATACATCTAGCATTGTAGGTACTTTTGAACAGTCTATGTTTTACCCTATGCTTTTTCATCTTTCTCTTGAAACCCAGTCAATTGTTTGTGTCTCTGGATACAAGGAGATGTTATGAACATATTTAACCATGTTCTGCTATTAAAATCTCCCAATCCCTATTTGCTTCCTGCATTTGGAGAATGTTGGTGTTGCTTTGTGTTTATGTCCTTCACTTGCCTTACACTCCTGAGCATGCCTCCACACTGTGACACTGTCTGTTTTTGTTTTGTTTTTTAAATAAGGATCCACTTTGGGATCTGATCATATCATGCTTTTTATGTTTTTCTCATTTTCCTTTAAGTTTCCATGGACTTCCCTTCCTAAGGAACAGGTACTTAATTATCAGTTTGGAAATGTCTTTTCCTGAGCTGTTTTTCTTATTCACCAACCTTTGGTCCTCATCATTTTTTCCTGAAATTAAAAAAAAAAAACAAGGGAAAAGTTTATTTTCCATTATTATTTGCTCTCCTGGAGTTTTCACATGGACAAGTGCCATAAGACAGTCGTGTTTGGTTTCTTAGCTCCTCCCTGATGGGCTTACCTTATGGGCCCTCATGCTCCCTGAAGGTCAGCTTCTGTCAGGAGGAGCATCAGACACTAAAAAACAAGGGCAGACACAGCCCAAGCACTTCCCTGGAGCGGACACTCCTTGTTCAATACTTTATCATTCAGGCAAAGACATATATCTGAATAAGGGCCAAAGAGTTCATGGGACACTTTCACATCCTCATCTTATCTAACTTCTTACAATAACCCTGAAGTAAGTTGGGCAAAAGCCATTATTCCTCTTTTACAAATGAAGAAACTGCAGATCAGAGTTAAACTGTGCATTAACTGATTCATTCAAGATCATAGAGCTGGCAGATGAGACTAGGACCTAGATACCAGCCTTCCTACTTCTTCCAATTTTTAAAATTTAATGGTGTTGCAGGGAAGCCCTTAAGAATGAACTTAACAAATGTGCTTCAGGTATTTCCCCTCCACCCATTCCATCGACCGGCAACTTGAAGACTAGATTTGCCCAAATGTATATGGGGATGGCTGCTCTGGGCTCGCTCCGTAGAGGAGTGGGCTTATGTGTCCTACACCGTGCTGGCCGAAGCAGAAACGTGAGCAGTTGTTCTGTGGCCTGTGATGTTCCTGGGGAGTCCTGGACTAACTCTGAGGGCAATCCAAGTTTCCTCCTGAGACTGTGTGAAAGCTGCAGATGTAACTCCTCCTTTGGTTGAGCACAGAAATTCTCCTATTTTCATATCAAGGTGCAGATTCCCATTCAAGTTTCCTCAGGGGGTGGGGGGTTGGGGGGTTGAAAGAAGGAAAAGGATTTGTGCACAACCAAATTCTGTAAAGCAATTATCCTTCAATTACAAAATAAAAGTAAAAAAGAATCCGAGAAAAAGAAAGGATGTGTGCCACGGGAGCAGTGGGAAGCAGAATGTGTTCCCTAAACTGAAACTTATCTTTTGAAACGTGATCAAGTGCACTGTTCTCCCTGCTTCTCAGGACCTGCAAGATCTCATTCAGGCAGCTTTGCTTCTCTTTGCGTCAGCTCTGTTCACTGCTTCACCAGCATCTTCCTGCTGACTTCAGCTTTCATCCGGGCCCGCAGGGTCAGCCCAGGCCTGAGCCCACCTCCTAACAGGGCCTTTCAGCTCCGCTTTCTGACTCGGCCTCTGCTTCCCAGACCACGTTCTTGAGAGGTTTGACTGGTTGATCTCTCAAGCCAACCATACCAGTCAGAGGTTGTCCAGTTGCCTACTGACGTTCTGTCCTTGAGACAGAAACTTAAATTTAATCCACTTAATTATGTTTTGTAGAGGGGAACGAGGGGACTATTTAGAATAGAAAAGCCTACTGGCAAAAAAGATTTCCTTAGAAGGAGATGCGAGTTAGCAAGAGATAGCCCGCAGTTCTTATTTGGTAATACCTTTCTCACTGTGTTCAGGTGGTATTTATTACCACGGACATAATCTTGGAGAGACATGGGGTATGTCCCCGCTTAGTATGGAGGTTTTGACCCCCAAGGAGCCTCCCTACACATGTGCAGACAGGGAAGTTTTTCTGGACCTCAGAAGTGGTTATCTTATCTCTACTTCAGCAGAGCTTGGCTTCTGCCTCTAGCTTTGTCCTTAGAATGTCTGGATGAGAACAGAGTTTCAATTTTACTCAACTTGACAAACCCCAGCTGGAGCCCATCTCCCTCCTACTTCAGAAGGAAAAATGGTGGGACATTCATCTAATAAATATTCTAGAGCCTTCTGTGTGCCCAGCACTGTATTAAACATGGGACAGATATTTCAAATTTAGGAGTTAAGGGGAAGACAGAGACAACTTCCTGATGATTTTGACTTTCCTTCTCACCCACGAAGAGGGGGAAAAAAATCGGGTACCCAATAGCCAATAGAAAGAGCATTGGTAAAATAGACTTTTATGAGTTTTGGGGGACTCTACTCATTATTTACATTAATAAGGAATCGTAAGAAAATGCTGAATTCTCCTGGCTCACATCAAAGAGAAAAACATGCTTCTTTTTTGTTTTACTTTTATTTATTTTTTATTTTATTGAAGTATAGTTGATTTACAATGTCGTCTTAGTTTTAGGTGTATAACACAGTGATTCAGTTATATATGCTAAAAGTTTATAAACTACTAATGGTGCATAATCCACTTGTGATCTTTGGGGTAGAGTCAAGGTGGTTCTTGGGTCTATTATTAATGAAATAAATGGTCAGTACTCAGTGGAGGGAGGATGAGAGTCTCAGAGAGCCCCATGCCGCAAGAGCAACACATCAGACTGAGCTTGGTGTGTAAAAATACATGAATCAAATCTGTGGGCTTTTGAGAATATTTACAAATAAATAAAATGTTGCCTTTTCTCTCTAAATAGTACCTTTGTACATAAACATATTTTCACATGTACCAGCTCATTTTTGTCTTGAACCTTATGATCATCCTGATAAGTGCTGTTAACCCCATCTTACAAAGGAGGAAACTGGAAATTGATTAGTCAATCCATGAACAGGTTACAGAGTCTAGCACCACCACCCATCACCCCACTAGGTCATCTTCCATGCTCTCCTATGTTACTGCTCACCCCCTGTTCCACTTCATCAAAATCATATAAAAATTAAACAATTTTAGCCCTGATCTATATTAAGTTTATACTGATTTTTCCTAACAGGTAATTAATAAATATAAACTTTGTTTTCACAGAAAAGCAGAATATTTTCAATAGACAATGATAAAATGTTATTAAAATATTCCTATTGTATTACTTTTAGTCTCATAGTGGAAGATTAATCATCAACCTGAACTGGTTTTTAGTGATTATTAAGTAACTTAACATTTAGCTTCTTCCAGTCTTTTTATTATTCCTTATATTTCTGCTCTTCAGGAGTCAGTGCACGCATGCTCAGTGTGTCTGACTCTTTGTGACCCCATGGATTGTACTCCTCCAGGCTCTTCTGTTCATGGAATTTCCCAGGCAATAATACTGGAGTGGGTTGCCATTTCCTTCTCCAAGGAATCTTCCTGACCCAGAGGTCAAACCTGCATCTCCTGCATCTCTGGCACTGACAGGGAGATTCTTCACC
Organism: Madoqua kirkii; assembly: GCA_006408675.1. Taxonomy (NCBI): domain Eukaryota; kingdom Metazoa; phylum Chordata; class Mammalia; order Artiodactyla; family Bovidae; genus Madoqua; species Madoqua kirkii. Next base: position 18,244 of record SJYC01139075.1, read on the forward strand.
ACTGCACCCCCAGGGAAGCCTTAGGAGTCAGTGTACTATAGCAAAAGGAGGGTGGGACCTAGCTATCTCCACACTGTCTGTTCACTGCTGTGTCCCTGGGACACTGGTGAACTGACGTGCCTCAGTTTCTCTGGATTTAAAACGCTTCAGAAAGTTCTTGTGAAGATCATATGCCAGATTAGACTGAAAGCTGGTAAAGCATATTATTAGGATCTTTAACTCTGGTTGTTCCTCAGTTGTACCTCTAGTGGAGCAGGGAGACCCCATAAGGATGGAAGTTTCTCTTGAATTCTTTTCATGAGACATTGCTGGATGATATAGGAGAAAAGAATCATTTTCTACTAAAATGGCCCTGGTCACACACTAGGTACAATCATCTTTCAGCCACTCTATTAGATGCTTAGTAATTTCCCCACATAACTTTTGAATAAATTCAGTTTCTGAGTTTCAAAGAAAAACACATTTGGTGCTAAAGGGAGCTGGTATGTGCACCCAGCTGTTCCTTGGGGTCTGGGCTTCCTGTGTGGCTGGTTTATTCCTTATTTAGTGAAGTTAAGTAAATTTACCAGTCGATAATTCATCAGTGTACTAAATGTACTGCTGCTGCTGCTCCTAAGTCGCTTCAGTCGTATCTGACTCTGTGCGATCCCATAGACGGCAGCCCACCAGGCTCCCCCATCCCTGGGATTCTCCAGGCAAGAACACTGGAGTGGGTTGCCATTTCCCTCTCCACTAAATGTACTAAAGAGGGGGATTTCATTACTGGAACATTTTTAGCCATTCGTTTTCTTTCTGAATTCTTTTAGTCCACAGAGAACAGAAAATCTCTTTCCTGCCAATCAGTTAAATCCATGGAACAGATTTCAGTAATGATTCAAAGCGTTTTTAATTAAGAAATTATTGCAATCTATTTTGTTTTTAAAGAGAGAACTATGATCTCCCACCAGCAAAACTGAGAGATGAGAGAATGCCACAGAAGCAGGCACCACATTCAGTTACAGTAGGCAGTCTGGGTTTAAGTGAGAACAGTTTGTCCTTTAAAAGCTCAGTGTTGGTAGGGTATATCCAAAGTTTGAGCGGAGGGGGAGGGAGCTCAAAGGAAAGAGATATCTTCTTTGTGGCTTTTTGTCCTTTGTGAAAGTGAACAAGCACCAGTATGGAAAATTAGGAAATGACCTTATGTCAGTGACCCCTGAGCATCCTTCTGGGAATGCTGTGCCTTGCAGATTATCTGCAGATGTATTTCATATCCAGCAAGCTTCCTAAACAAGCTCCCAATCTCTCAGGAGTCTTTTCCACAAAATCGAGCTAGCCCATGGTCAGGGAACTCAGAATGATTTTACTATTAGTAGCAGCAAGACTGAATAAAAAGGTAAATCTACTAAAACAAAACTAAACAATAAAACCAAGAACATAGTACCCTCCAAGTTAAATGTAACTTTGCTTTCTTTCTTTTTAAGAGTTTATAATCTTTTCTATCATTGTAGCATTTTCTGCAGTCTTTCTGAAATATTGCTTTACTCTTGTTGTACTAACACTGACTTTCCCTTGGTCTGTTATGACCCTCTGATTGTTCCTTCTCTGCCTTAGCTGAGTTCTTTCCTTCCTTTGCTCCATATCTGTGGGTATAGACTGCAAGTTATAATGCACTTTACATTTTATATAGTAACTATATCTTACCTGCATTGAGTTTCTGCATGTTCCAAACATTGTGTACCTTATGCGCATTGTCTGTTTTAACCTGATGCTGGGAGGGACTGGAGGCAGGAGGAGAAGGGGATGACAGAGGATGACATGGCTGGATGGCATCACCAACTCGATGGACGTGAGTTTGGGTGAACTCCAGGAGTTGGTGATGGACAGGGAGGACTGGCATGCTGCAATTCATGGGGTTGCAAAGAGTCGGTCACGACTGAGCGACTGAAATGAACTGAACTGAACTGATGCTATCCAGCAAGGCAGCTCTTCTCACCCACAGCTTATTGATGATGAGGTTCAGAGATGACAAGAAATTTGCCCACGGTAAACAAAGGATTTGAAGCTGTGGAGCCAGCATTTGAAAAGATGACCCTCTGGCTCTTAAGCTACTGCTCATCCTCTGTGTCATGTGCTTGCCCTGCCTCTGGGCTGTGGTCCGGTAGGTGAGGTTGACTCCATAGGCCATTGACCTAGGCTCTGTGTATGCAGCTATGGGCTTCCCAGGTGGTGTAGTGGTAAAGAATCTGCCTACCAATGCAGGAGACACGGGAGACATGGGTTCAGTCCCTGAGATGAGAAGAGCCCCTGGAAGAGGAAATGGTAACCCATTCCAGTATTCTTGCCTGGAGAATCCCAGGGACAGAGGAACCTGGTGGGCTACCTCTGTGGGGTTGCAATGAGACTACTGAGCAACTGAGCACTGCACCCTGTGTGTGTGGCTAGGGGCAAAGTAGAGGGCATGAACACAGACTTAACTGAACAGGCGAAAAAATTAAGAGGCAATATCTAAGGTCTATTACTTTTTTGAAGATGGAAAAAAAACTTGATGTGTTTATATGCTAACAGGAAAGCGCCAACAGAGCAGAAGGGCAAGTACTGACGATAATAACAGCTGGCACTTATTAAGCACAGTCGTGTGCCAGGGGCCAAGTTAAGTGCTTTAGCAGAATTACATCACTAATCTTTCATAACATACTTATAAAGTAGGTACTGTTATTATGATATTTTACAGATGAGAAGAGTGAGACTTTGTCCAAGATCACCCAATGAGGGTAAACAGAGAGGATCTGATCCACGAGGCTCATGAATGAAGAGGTAGATACCTTTCCTGGTACCGGAGCCAAGCTTCTGTTTACGAAGCACACAGTAAATGCCAAGACATTATTTACGTTACTTTGACACTTAATGATACCCCTCAGGGTAGGTAGATAAATACCTCCATCCCAATCCTCATATTAAAGTGAGAAAATTGAACCTCTGTGGCTAGTGACTTGTTCCAAGTCTCCATCTCTTCTCTTTAAACACACTGTCATGAATGATGATAAATGTAGGGCTCTACATCCTCACTTCATTATCAGTATTTGTTTCCAACAGTTATCCAGGGAAGGGGAATGAGAATTCCTAGATCAGGAACTGATGTTCTTGGAGCAGTAGTTTAAGATAGCTTAGCTGCACTACCCTCTTAAGAAGGTTTCACTCAACTGTTGGAATAGAGATGCTCCTGGCAATTGTATCTTTGCTTTTGACAGTGGAATTCTTTATTTGAAATTTATTTTATTGAGATAACAATGTTGTGTTAATTTTTCCTATACAGCAAAGTGATTCAGTTATATATAGATATACATTCTTTTAATATTCTTTCTATGTGGTTTATCACAGGGTATTGAACATAATTCACCATGCTATACAGTAGGACCTTGTTGTTTATCCATTCTATATATAAAACAGTTTGCTTCTCTAATCCCAAGCGCCCACTCTATCTCTCCTCCTCTCACCTCTGGCAATCAGTCTGTTCTCTATGTATTTAAGTCTGTTTCTATTTCACAGATAAGTTCACTTGTGTCATATTTTAGATTCCACATATAAGTGATTCTAAGACATTTGTCTTTCTCTTTCCGACTTACTTCACTTACTATGATAATCTCTACATCCATCCATCTAGGTTGCTACAAATGACATTATTTCATTCTCTTCTATGGCTGAGTAGTATTCCACTGTTTATACATACCACATCTTCTTTATCTATTCATCTGTAGATGGAATTCATAATCTACATTTAATGATACAGGTATAGTACTGTTTATAGCACTCATTTCACTCAATAAGGCAACTGATTTTATTTATTTTCTAAAAATTGCAATGCACAGTATATTTCAATTTAATCATAAAAAGTTTCTGGGAACAATCAATAAGTACTAAATAACCGAGAAAATGTTGAAAGAGTTTAAGAAATGTAATATAAACTTTTGATGAATGAGAAGCTTGGAGAAAGAAAAAGGATCCCGAGTAAAACAGCCTGCATGCTATTAACTTTATATTTAATTGGCCAGCAGCTAATAACTAAAATGTTTATACTGGATCCCATTTTCCAAAGCACAGTCTCATATATACCTCATTTGGCCTTCACAACAACTGACCTATCAGTTAGGAATACTTTCATCTACAAATAACAGGGAACTTGGCTTGAATAGATGGAGCTTGTTTTTCTCAACAAGAATCTGGGAAGTGGCATTCTGGAACTGGTGTGGAGCCCAACTGTGTCATCAAGGATCCATGTTTCTTTTACTCCTACTTTAACAGCCTGAAAAGAATGTTGGCCTCTCACCCTCACAATGTGACAGTTGTTCCAGGCATCATATAGTAGTTCAAGGCTGGAAGAAGGAGGAAGGGAAGGAGCAGGTACCAAGGGCATCTTTGCTTTCATTCAGTTCAGTTCAGTTCAGTCACTCAGTCGTGTCCGACTCTTTGCAACCCCATGAATCACAGCTCGTCAGGTCTCCCTGTCCGTCACCAACTCCCGGAGTTCACTCAGACTCATGTCCATCGACTCAGTGATGCCATCTAGCCATCTCATCCTCTGTCATCCCCTTCTCCTCCTGCCCTCAATCCCTCCCAGCATCAGAGTCTTTTCCAATGAGTCAGCTCTTTGCATGAGATGGCCAAAGTACTGGAGTTTCAGCCTCAGCATCATTCCTTCCAAAGAAATCCCAGGGCTGATCTCCTTCAGAATGGACTGGTTGGATCTCCTTGCAGTCCAAGGGACCCTCAAGAGTCTTCTCCAACACCACAGTTCAAAAGCATCAATTCTTTGACACTCAGCCTTCTTCACAGTCCAACTCTCACATCCATACATTACCTCAGGAAAAACCATAGCCTTGACTAGATGGACCTTTGCTGGCAAAGTAATGTCTCTGCTTTTGAATATACTATCTAGGTTGGTCATACCTTTCCTTCCAAGGAGTAAGCATCTTTTAATTTCATGGCTGCAGTCACCATCTGCAGTGATTTTGGAGGCCCCCAAAATAAAGTCTGCCACTGTTTCCACTCTTTCCCCATCTATTTCCCATGAAATGATGGGACCAGATGCCATAATCTTCATTTTCTGAATGTTGAGCTATAAGCCAACTTTTTCACTCTCCTCTTTCACTTTCATCAAGAGGTTTTTTAGTTCCTCTTCACTTTCTGCCATAGGGATGGTGTCATCTGCATATCTGAGGTTATTGATATTTCTCCCAGCAATCTTGATTATAGCTTGTGTTTCTTCCAGTCCAGCGTTTCTTATGATGTACTCTGCATGTAAGTTAAATAAGCAGGGTGACAATATATAGCCTTGACGTACTCCTTTTCCTATTTGGAAAGAAAAGCATAAAACTTTCCCACTAGCCTTTATTGGCCAGAACTCTGTCACTCAGCCGTCCCAGCTGCAAAGGGAAAGTGAAAGTCGCTCAGTTGTGTCTGACTCTTTGTGACTCATGGACTGTATTGTCCATGGAATTCTCCAGGCCAGAATACTGGAGTGGGTAGCCTATCCGTTCTCCAGGGGATCTTCCCGACCCAGATTGAACCAGGGTGTCCAGCATTACAGGTGGATTCTTTACTAACTGAGCTACTAGGGAAGCCCTAGCTGCAAAGGAGAGTGGGAAATCAATTATTTAGCTTTTCTAGCTCATCTCCAGTGAAGTTGAGCAAGAGTGAAGAATTTTGACAAGAAAGTCTGGTTAGCCAACCAATAGTGTGGGCCACATAGTATTCTGTACAGATGGGAAAGCTCGCATGCATGCTTATCACTCAAGCTTGGGCACAAACTTAGATGGCCTGGTCTCAGCACCTAATTTCCACTGTCCTCCTCAGTCTCTCTAAATTTCTCTTAGGAAGAAGACAATACTTAAAAGTGTAGAGCAACAGGGATATATTCTAAACAGATAAAATTCAAACCAGTAACTTTATATCAGTATATCAATATCAATATGATACATTTATCATTGTTGCTTAATAGACATCATTATTATTATCTTTTTATAAATGTGTGTAATAACTAAGGTTTAAAGATATTGACTGAAGGATTTTTATAATGGTAAAACACTAGGGGGATTCTTTAATCTTCTTTTTAAATTTTTTTATTTAATTATTTTTTTAAAATTTTAAATTGGAGGATAATTACTTTACAATGTTGTGTTGGTTTCTGCTGTACAACAATGCAAATAAGCCATAAGTATATACAGCCCTTCCCTCTTGAGCCTCCTTCCCACCTCCCCCATCCTCCCTCTAGGTTGTCACAGAGTGCGAGGCTGAGCTCCCTGTGTTATATAGCAGCTTCCCACTAGCTATCTATTTTACACATATTGTCAATGCTATTCTCTCAATTTGTCGCACCTTCTCCTTCCCTCACAGTGTTCACAAGTCCATTCTCTATGTCTGCATCTTAATTTTCAACAAGGGAGTTGATTGAAAAAATCATATACCATAAAGTAGAACAGTTAGGAATAAAGTTTTCAAAAGAATATTAATATTTAAACAATATCTTATTATATGAAAATTGAATTATAACATTATATATATTATGTGATGCTAAGTTTATAAACCTATGTTGTATATACAAAAGCTAGACATATACCAAAATGTTCATAGTGATTATATTTAGGTGATGAGATTATATGATACTTTGGTTTTCATTTTTTTATTATTTTGCAATATAATTTAATTTTTAAAAGCCAGGCTATTGAATGTGAATCACTATGTTGTACACCTGAAACTTATATAATATTGTAAATCAAGTATTCCTCAATTCTAAAAATATTCTAGACTTAAAAAAATAAAAGACTGAAGTATAATTTACACACAGAAAAATTTACCCTTTTTATGTGTGTGAGTTTTAACAAGACAACTGGCATGAATGCTTTTGAGATCATTCATGTTGCTTCATGTATCAGAAGTGCATTCCTTTTTATTATTAAGTAATATTCCACAGTTACAGATGCATTATCCTTTTACCACCTGGTAGACACTTGGGTGGGGGAAGGCAATGGCACCCCAGTACTCTTGCCTGGAAAATCCCATGGACGGAGGAGCCTGGTAGGCTGTAGGCCATGGGATCACTAAGAGTCGGACACGACTGAGTGACTTCACTTTCAGTTTTCACTTTCAGGCATTGGAGGCGGGGCGGGGCGTCCCAGCGCGGCGGGGCGGGGCGACTCGGCGCAGGGTGGCGAAGGGTGCGGCCCAGAGGGCGGAAGTGAAGTGAAGTCGCTCGATTGTGTCCGACTCTTTGCGACCCTATGGACTTTAGCCTACCAGGCTCCTCAATCCAGGCAAAAATACTGGAGTGGGTTGCCATTTCCTTTTCCAGGGGATCTTCCCGACCCAGGGATCAAACCTGGGTCTCCCGCATTGCAGGCAGACGCTTTACCGTCTGAGCTACCAGGGGCCAGAGGAAACTAATTCAATACTGTAATCGCTGCTAAAGGGGACTGCAGCCACGGGACTGTTCCTTGGAAGTAAAGTTATCATAGAACTACATGGTGTATTAAAAAGCGAAGGAATGACGTTGCCAACAAAGGTCTCTATAGACAAACTATTGTTTTTCCAGTAGTCAGCTAGTACAGTTCAGTTCAGTCACTCAGTCGTGTCCTACTCTTTGCGACCCCATGAATCGCAGCACGCCAGGCCTCCCTGTCCATCACCAACTCCCGCAGTTCACTCAAACTCACGATCATCGACTCAGTGATGCCATCCAGCCGTCTCATCCTATGTCGTCCCCTTTTCCTCCTGCCCCCAATCCCTCCCAGCATGAGTCTTTTCCAGTGAGTCAACTTTTCACATGAGGTGGCCAAAGCTAGGGATGTGATTTAAAAAGGGATTGAGAGTTGGTCCATAAAAAAGGCTGAGCATAGAAAAATTGATGCCTTTGGATTGTGGTGCTGGAGATTAGTGTTGACAGTCCCTTGGAGAGCAAGGAGATCAAACCAGTCAACCCGAAAGGAGACCAACCATGAATAGTCATTGGAAGGACTGATGCTGGAGCTGAGGCTCCAATGCTTTGGGCACATGATGCAAATATGGGACTCACTGGAAAAGACTTCGAGGCTGGGAAAGATTGAAGGCGGGAGAATGGAATGATAGAGGATGAGACAGTTAGATGGCGTCACCAACTCAATGGACATGAGTTTGAGCAAACTCCAGGAGATGGTGAAAGACGGAAGCCTGACATCCACGAGGTTGCAATGAGTCAGTCATGACTGAGCGACTAAACAACAGCAACAACAACACATCACTGATAGGGTGTAGACTCGGAATTTGTGGAGGGTGTGTCTGGTTTTTTCCCAGGGAAACAGGGGGCCTAGTGGGGGTCTCAAATCAGTGATAATGAGGAAGGGTGGCTCTTGGCAGTAACCCTTTTCCTGGAAGTGAGGTGGGAGAATTCTTTAATCTTTGCTCTTTTCCATAATTACAGGATCCAAAGTAAGCTTCAACTCTGTCATCAGAAGCTATAATACCAAGAAAAGTCAAAGAAGATAAATACACATGTAATAGTTAAAAATGGAACCTTAGGAATATTAACCCAATAATAATAAAAACAACAAGGAGGGCCTGAGAACCTCGGTGTATGTACCTTAGAACGTTGGTGGGGGCCCCTGCGTGTTCCTCTGGGCTGTGTTGTGTCTGGTCCTGTCACATCTTAGAGACATCAGTACGTGTTGGAAGACATTCCTCTGAATCAACAAGTCAGAGGTCTGGGTTGAAACAGAACCCAGAGGTTATATTGATGCCAAAATCTTGGCTCTCTGTGCAGACATGCCAAACCGAAATATTTGAAATACAGAGACAGAGTTATGGAGGATAAAGAGTGGCTTTATATACATGTGCGAGGCTAAAAGGGAACACTTTAGGCCCCCTCCCTGGTGAGTAGGGAGATGTTATATCGTCCGCTAGGGATATATGCTAAGGATCAAGGGAGTAACAGTCTTCTATTCTCTGCTTGTATTTCCTCTGCTAGGTTCTAAAAGGATGGGGTTGGTGACAAAATTAAGTTGTGTGCAGGGTCTTAGGTGGTCTGGTCTCCTAATCAGTGCAGTGGTAAAGAATCCACCTGCCCATACGGGAGACTTGGGTTCGATTCCTCGGTCCGGAAGATCCCCTGGAGGAAGAGATGGGAACCTATTTTGTGTCCATTGGGTCACAAAAGAGTTGGACACGATTGACCCGGTGTTAGCATCCTTCTTTGATTAGCAACTGTTCTGCCCTTTGGAACTCACAGAAGGTCATGGAGGCTGCAGCCCTGCCTATAAGAAATGGGAACCAAAAAGGCCTCTGTGCCTGGGAGCCCCACAGAGCCCTGCCCTGCAGCCTCCATACTAGGAAAAATAATTTCCATTCTGCCATTTATCTGGTGATCACGAAAAAAAAGCCCTTGCACAGCATCCTGGATATTATGTGTATGATTAGACAGTAATGAACTATCATACTGATGTAACTAAATTGTCCCCTCATCTCTTACCAGCTGTGCTCTGGTGAAGACATAGCTGCTGAGAATAAGCCTTTCTTCATTGATAAAGTGAAAAAGCAGTAAGTTGTTTTCTGTGCTCTGAGAAAAAAAGCTGCATGTGAATTGTCCATGTTCTGCATACAGACAGTACACACGAATGTGGACAGATGTGGTGTTACCTGAAAATGGTTTGGCCCAGACACCTCGGGGAAAGTCTTCATGAAGTTCCAAGAGTAGATATACTGAGGATTTAGCACATATGAAGTAGTAAACACAAACTGAACTGAATTATCCAAGAAATACTCAACGTTGTTGGGAAAATGAAATAAACATGAAAGTGATTGGGCCTGGAAATGATCATACTGACAGGCTAACACGCAGGAAGGTCAGGGGTCTCCAAATGGAGGAGATAGGCTGCAAGTGTCAACGTTTTTTATCCTTCTCTTCAGCTGCAGGAGGAGGAAACAATCTACAAGTGTCATGTTTTTCCCTTCTCTATTCAAAATTTGAATTTTGTCTAGGAGGTTTCTCTTAAAATTCTGTGTTGCTATGATGACACCTGGTTCCACCGGAACTTAACTTTTCTCAAACCTTGAGCTAACCAATGCGTTTTTATTATGGAAATGTTTCTATTAAGCTATGTTAATGAAGTATGTTTTTACCCTAGACTCTTCAAGTTGATTCACTTAAGAGACTCAGAACGGATAATGGCTCAACAAACCACGATGTTGTACTCATACAATTGTTCTCCTAATCTATATTAATGAAACTATTTATTTGCTTAGAAACCTGCCTTTCTTCAATATTCATGTCAATCGTTTTATAGCCCGGGACAACTCACCTTGTGCCAATGTTATCTCAAAATGCATGTTGTGGGTGAGGGGCCTGGGGCCGATCTCTGAGTTTTGAGACATTTCCGTTCTCCAATTAGCAGTCTGCTAGTAGCTATTTAACATTCAGCTAAAGACTGGGGGAGGAGGGAGCACCCTTTTTGTCCCCTTGTGATGCTTATGTCAGAAACCTTCTCTCTCTTATACTTTAATAAAACTTTATTACACAAAAGCTCTGAGCGATCAAACCTCATCATTGGCCCCGGATTCAATTCCTCTCCTCCAGATGCCAAGAATCCTGAGTGTTCCACTGCTCAGCAACAATCTTTCAATACTAAGTGAATAAGTCAGAGAAAGACAAAGATTAGACATTACTTATATTTGGAATCTGAAAAAAAGATTCCAATGACCTCATTTACAAAACAGAAACATCCGATTGTATAGCACAGGGAGCTCTGCTCAATGTTATGTGGCAGCCTAGATGGGACAGGAGTATAGGGGAGAATGGATACATGCATATGTGTGGCTGAGTCCCTCTATTGTCATTTATCCCGAACCCTTAAAAGATCTGAATCCTTTTGGGACCTAGCAGTACCCTACACCCATACCCACCTCAACCCCCAGTATAAATCCACCTCACCTCACCTCTGCTCTTTTATTAAAATTTGAAAGAAGTAGATTCACAGTGTTGTGTTAGTATCAGGCATAGAGCAAATTGAATGTGTTATGTTTAAAAAATTATTAAGAGAAATTATTAAGAGAAATCTCCTTTAATGAGGACTGCATTCTTTATAAGAAGTGTTTCTGTTTCATGCTTGTGATGACATAGCTTCAAATACTTGAGAAAAACTTGTATAATAATATATATAATTATCATGTATGTTATGTATAATAATTACATACAGTAATTATCATTATATAATAAATATATAACAATATATAGTTGTCAATATTTCCTCAATGTACCAGTGCCAGTGAAGTTGCTCAGTCGTGTCCGACTCTTTGCGATCTCATGGACTGTAGCCTACCAGGTTCTTCCATCTATGGAATTTTCCATGCAAGAGTTCTGGAGTCGGTTGCCATTTCCTTCTCCAGGGGATCTTCCTGACCCAGGAATCGAACCCAAGTCTCCCACACTGGGGGCAGATGCTTTACTGTATGAGCTACCAGGAAAGCCCCATGTAATGGAATGTCAGATTACTGTATGACCATTTGACGGTAATAACATTCAGAAAACGAAGATTATGGCATCCGGTCCCATCACTTCATGGGAAATAGATGGGGAAACAGTGGAAACAGTGTCAGACTTTATTTTGGGAGGCTCCAAAATCACTGCAGATGGTGACTGCAGCCATGAAATTAAAAGCTTACTCCTTGGAAGAAAAGTTATGACCAATCTAGATAGCATATTCAAAAGCAGAGACATTACTTTGCCGACTAAGGTCCATCTCGTCGAGGCTATGGTTTTTCCTGTCGTCATGTATGGATGTGAAAGTTGGACTGTGAAGAAGGCGGAGCGCCAAAGAATTGATGCTTTTGAACTGTGGTGTTGGAGAAGAGTTTTGAGAGTCTCTTGGATTGCAAGGAGATCCAACCAGTCTATTCTGAAGGAGATCAGTCCTGGGATTTCTTTTGAAGGAATGATGCTAAAGCTGAAACTCCAGTACTTTGGCCACCTCATGCGAAGAGTTCACTCATTGGAAAAGACTCTGATGCTGGGAAGGATTGGGGGCAGGAGAAGAAGGGGACGACAGAGGATGAGATGGCTGGATGGCATCACGGACTCGATGGACCTGAGTCTGAGTGAACTCTGGGAGTTGCTGATGGACAGGGAAGCCTGGCGTGCTGCAATTCATGGGGTCGCAAAGAGCTGGACACGACTGAGCGACTGAACTGAACTGAACTGAACTGAGGCAATTTACTTTAAAAAAAATTGTAATCTAATCTATTTTTCTCTTTTCTTTGGTGTCTCTTTGGAAGTACTGTCACATGTGAACAACAAAGCAGAGTATAAAATATAACGTTTTCAGAAGACATTAGAATTTATTTTCACCAAAATTATCAACTATGCACTATTTGTAAATATTTCTGTGTATTAACTGTAAATAAATATTTGTGTATTAACTCAAGTTGTAAAGGAATTGTCTGTCTTCATAGTTATAGGGTACCTACTATGTCCCGTCACTGTCTTATGTATGTGCATTTTCATGTTCTAAAAGTCTCAACACAACCTACTGATGTAGATTTGTTAGAGTAAGGCAGGAACGGAACGTAAACTAAACAGTAAATCTGGGTCACAAAATGTGGACAGGAAAAATTACACTAAGGAAAAACTATTGAAAAAAAAAAATAGGGCGGTGTGATTTGAAACAGCACTGAAACATATATTGCCATATGTAAAACAGATAGCCAGTGAAGTTTGATGTATGAAGCAGGGTACCCAGAGCCAGTGCTCTGTGAAGACCTGGACAGATAGGATGAGGAGGGAGGTGGGTTCAGAAAGGAGGGGACATATATATGCCTATGGCCAACTCGTGCTGATGAAAAGCAAAAACCACAAACCATCACAATATTGTAAAAAGAAAAAAAATTGTAAAAATACGTTTAAGAATGAACAATGGAGCATATTACTTAATTCTATAATGTGACATTAAGAGTTTAATCTCCTCTGGGCTTCTATTTATTACCTAATAAATATTTCCAAATATTAATGTTCCTAATGTTCTTGGGCTAGTGTAAAAGTCTCACAGGCAATAGACAGTTAATAGCAACTTATCTGTCTAGTAAAATAGATTAATAGTAATTTATACCATCTTCAACATGGTATAGAATGATAGAAAATATGTGTACAGCAGGAAAAGGAACGTAATCAACTCAAAGCACGAGTAAACATTCAGTGTTTTGTTAAACAGTCTCACAATGTTTTTTTTTTTTTTTTAATGTTTAACTACTGACATCTTTAGACTTTATTTGGTGCCATCATCTTTCAGTGGTTGACTGCAAAGTAACAAGAACTGAAACGCTAGGGACTAAATATATGAAATTTCTAGTTTAGCAAACAAAAAAGTTCCCATCATAACGTGTGTCTTCTAAATTATTTCCAGGGCTTCCGTGGTGGCTCAGGGGTAAGGAATTCGCCTGCCAATGCAGTAGACAAGGGACTGATAATTCCTGGTCTGGGAAATTCCCATCTGCTGTAGAGCTCCTGATCCCATGAGCCACAATTATTCAGCCAACAATATATTTTTTTTTTTTTCAGAATGCTCCAAGCTCCAAAAGACATGTCACTTTTACCCTTATTTCCAAAGGTTTTTATTTCCTAATTTTTGCATGTTTATTACTCCTATTTTCATTTCATGTAAATCAGGCACATCATTTTATTTGGCCACAAAAGATAACATTTGGAGATATTCTGGGCCAGAATCTATAATTGCTCCGTGATGGACAAAGTGTGGAGAGAATAACTCAAGTGTGTATTGTTAGTATACAATCCCAAAACTGTCCATTTGATTTCACTATGCAAATAAACTTTTAAAGATTCTTTCAACCTTGAGAGTCTTTGGGGCATTGCTAGTTTCTGTTATGAAGTACTGAGGTGGATTAAAACTGTGTTGTTGGAAGAAACATGATCCATTCAGAGTTATGGAAAAAACTGATACAAATTTTATTGGAGCACAAGACTTATGATACATTCTGAATAAAACAGAGGCACATTGTAAATGGCAGCAGGTAATGATGAAGCAGATACATGCACATCCTCTTTCTGGTTCTTTTGATTAACATTTTTTTGAAGAAAACTGCTCTCTTCAATTTCTAAGTCTCCATTAATCATTTACACACAACAGCAATTGCTAGTTAAGGGAGAAAAGGACCACCATTTCGCTGGTACTATTTCTCCCACACAATCTCCCCAGTAACCTGTCAACTCCCCTCCCATGAAAAGCCCAAGTCCCTCAGTGTCCAGCCTGCTCTTTGCATGGTCAGATGGTAGAGCATTCAGTTCTTTAACCACGGTGACCTGTGTACCGAAGGGCACCCTGAACATAATGAGCATGCTGACTCATCTCATGGTTTTTCATGGCTCTCTGTCCCTCGCTGATCCTAATTCACACACCATTGCATTTGATATCTCAGTGTCCCTGTTTTACCAGGATAGATAGATATAAATGAAGCACACCGAATGAAGTCAGCCCCTTCATCTTACTCATTTCTTTGCAGAGACCATCATGAAAGTCTCTAAGAAAGCTACAAGAATTTAAAACTTTCAGGAAATAAAGAACAATAACGTGACGTTCTCAAGAAAATTCAAGTAATTAAACACACACTGAAGATAATGGGCCATTTTCACACATGTGATTAAGCTTCAACATACTTAATTATTCTGCAGTAATATTGCAGGTTAGTTCTGGAGAACTGAAGATTTATTAATTCCTCAAGTGACTTCTCTCTTCTGTGATCTGCTGTAAGAACTGTCACAAAAGGTGGCCAAATTCATTACAATTGTAAGGATTCTCTCTAATATGAATTTTGGGGGGGGGCATCTTGAGGAAATATTGTTTTCTTAAACATGTTTCCAAATTCGGTATAGTGTACAGTTTCTGACACGCATGAATCACTTCATTATGCCCATGGTGTGAATAGTTCAGGGAACAGACTACACAATATTCATTATCTGTCCAAGTTTGCTCTCCATATATATCCTCTCATGTTCCACAGTTTTGATCTTTGAGTTAAAGCTTCAGTGTGCATATTACTTTTGTGTGGTTTCTCGGAAAGACGTATATTCTGAAGTCTAGTGTACTCTGAACCCTCCAGAAAGCCCTTGGCTGTGCATTTCCAAGACTCTTCTTCACTATGGAGTCTTGTCTAACACTTCAACTCAAAGTGAAAATTTTCCCACTCCCACTGCATTTCAGCATTGCTCCAGAATGTTCCCGAATTTGGATGTTTGGTAAAACCCTCCCCACATATATTACATTTATGTGGTTTAACTCCAGGATATATACTCTTACACACCTAAAGAGTGAGCAGTAACTGTGAAAACTTCCATAAAGCATAAAGAAAAGTATAAAACTGCCAACGTGTAAAGTATCTGATGAATCCTGAGTTTAAGGCAGTACCTAAAGGTCGTGCCATATTCTGTACACTGGTAAGGTTCTCTCTAGTGTGGATCATCTGATGGCTAGTGCAATGTGAGCCCCAAGTAAAGGTTTTACACACTCATGTCACTTGTAAGCTTTCTCTCCAGAATGACTTCTTTACTAAATCCTGACTTAGGATTGTTGCCTAAAAGCTCTGACACACTCATTACATTGACATAGTTTCTATCCAGTGTGAATATTCTCAAGAAGCCTAAGGTGTAAACACCTGACAAAAGTCTGGACACGCTGACTGCATTCGGATGGTCTCTCTGGTCCGTCAGCTGATGTCTTTTGAGGCCTGAATGCCACCTGAAGGATTTCCCACACTCTTACATTTGTGTCCCTGCATTACAAATTCTCTGTTGATGGGAAAAATGAGACCTCTTATTGAAGCCCTGGCCACACACATTATATTTACATCATATCCTCCAATCCTAGGTGTTATGCCCGAAGTCCGAGTCCTCAAGACTGAGAGAATAAGTCGTCCACAGCAATGCAAAAGCATGAAGGGGTTTTATTTCTAGCTCGAGCTAGGGTTCCCGTCTCATCCAGCACAATGGAGTCTTGACGAGAGCCCCGAGCTCTGAATCACATCTACTTTTATACAGACGGTTCTTTGTCTTTGTAACAGCATAGCTGAATAGCTAAACCATGAGCGTGCGCATGGGCGCGCAGGACTTTTAAACCTCGCATCCTTATCCGGATTGGCTCAGGTCTGACGCGGGCGGGGGCCGCTACGGGGATTTTTTTCTGATTGATTAAGCTACACTGCCTGCAGGAATTCCCAGTGCCTCAGCTTTCCTAAAGACTAAACCTCAGGCCTAGCCTGCCCCTTAGAGCCTGTCCTGGCTCCAGTTAGGTCCTAACACTAGGAGGGATGGACTGTGCTCTGAATATATGGATTTTCACCAATATGAATTTTCTCATGTTTTGTAAATAACTAAATGCCTTCCAAAAGACTACCACATGCACTATATGGGTAAGATTTCCATTCAGAATTAATTACACGATGGTTAGTTACGTCTGAACACAGAACCAAAGCTTTGTGCCACCTACCACATTCGTGAGGTTTCCTCTAGTTTGACTTTTCTGAGGGTCAAAAAGTTGATATACTTTATGACTGAAGGGTTTGTCATATAAATTCCATTTATGCGGTTTCCCATCTGTATGAACTGCCCAATGGTCAGTTGAGGCCAAACATGCACTAGAAGCTTTACTGTATTTCTTTCATTTGTATGCTTTCTATACATTATGAATTCGTTGATTAATTATAAGGCCTAAACTCTGACTAAAGGCTTTGCTACACTCATTATGTCTGCACTAAAATGTTTCTCATGCTTGTATTTGTAACATTTTTCTCCACTATGAATTATCTGATTTCTTAGATGGTCATTTCAAGCACTGCCCACATACATCACATTTCTAATCTGCCTCTCCTGTATGAACTGCATGATGGTGAGGCCAGCTGTGCAGTAAAATGTTTGTCAGAATGGTTACATTTGTAAGGTTTCTCTCCAGTATGAATTCACCAATGAACTGCAAGGTTTGTATTTAAAGGCCTTGCCACTGAGATCACATTTATATGGTTTCTCTCTAGTATGAATTCTCTGATGAATTCCAAGCTGTGGGTTTCCAGTAAAGCATCAGCTACACACAACACATTTACACAGTTTCTCTCCAGTACGAACTCTCCAATGAACTACAAGGCCTGAATTTCGACTAAAGGGCTTTCCAAACATATCACATTTATATGGTTTCTTTCCAGTATGAACTCTCTGATGAACTACAAGCCTTGCATTTACACTAAAGGCCTTGCCACATACATCACATTTATATGGTTTCTCTCTGCTATGAACTCTCCAATGAACTACAAGATATGACTTTCGAGTATAGCCATGGCCATATACTTCACATATGGTTTCTCTCCAGTATGAACTCGCCGATGATGTTGAAGGTGTGTATACTGTTTAAAGCAGTGGCCACATACATTACATTTATATGGTTTCTCTCTAGTATGATTTCTCTGATGGACTACAAGGGTCGATTTATCATTAAAAGCCTTACAACATATGTTACATTTACATGGTTTTCCTCCTGTATGGATTCTTTGATGTCTAGTGAGTTCTGAGTCCTGAAGAAAAGTTATGTTACACACATTACAACTGTAAGGTTTTTTCTAGTGTGCTTCCTGCTCTAGTGCCAGTTCTGAGGGATGCATAACACCCATCTCATGTATATGACAATTGCCTTTATGGACACTATGAGTTCTCTGAGGTGGTAACCCTGAGGCGCTACTGTTGATATTTGCCACAACCTGACTACATTCAGAAACTGTCCCTTCACATTCAAGTATCTGCAACTGATCCTGAAAGCTTGATCCGTGCCTTTCCACAGGCTTATTTCTTGCATCACTTCTACTATCATGATCTCTTCTATCAGTGAGATTTTTGTTATGGGATATAGAAGTTCCTCTGTCATTTCTTTCATCATCTGTCCACAGACACTCAAAATCATGCATATTTTCTTGTATCTTTCTGAGGAAAAAATCTTCAATTCATGGCTTTTGGCTCTTCCAAACATCACTCTTTGAAAAATTTCTTCTTTACCACTGTTTCCTTTTGCCTCTAATTTCTTGATCATTTGTATTTGAGATACATCTACAAACTATAAAAACCCATATGCATTCTATCAATTACAATTCATGAATTATTTCATGCTGAATACATGGTATTATACTAAAAGACATATCCATGCTGAACAGAATTATGCATGTTCCCAATGATGATCTTAAAAGTATTTGAAACGCTAAACAAATAGAACTCTTTAAAAAAAAAAGAGCAATCACATGTAATCCAGATTAACTTTAGGGTAGCCTAGCTTCAAAGATACAGTCAGAACATATTAATTTTTTCCAGACTCATGTCAGTTCTCAAAGAAAAGGGTACTTTCACACCATGACTTCTAAATTCATTCTACTTGGTAGTAAACACACTGCTGTCTAGTAATTGAGGAGAAAATATAGCATATTGTACACACTTTATGCATGCTTATACATAAGTAAACAGTAAAGAACAGACAGGGCTACATAGGTGACTTGGTAGTAAAGAATTAGCCTGCCAATGCAGGAGACATAGGATAGAGAGCTTCAGTCCCTAGGAGGGGGAGATCCCCTGGAGGAGGAAATGGCACCCACGGAACTATTCCTGTCTGAAAAAAAATTCCATGGATAAGGAGCTTAGCAGGCTAGTGTCCATGAGATCACAAAGAATCAGACAGAACAATCGACTGAACAAGCATTCATTCACAGACAATACACTGCAATGGTAAATAATCCCAAAGAAGCACTATAATGAATAATGGAAAACATAAATAGCAGTTGCGAACTGTTCAGGAAATTCCCTACAATAATGGGGGGGAAAAAGAAAACTTTTCTAAATACTTCTTATAAATCTATCAGTAGATAGATGTATAGGCATTTTATGATATTGACAAGTGGTTCATGTCGGTTACATTGTGTAATACTGAAGGAATTAGGTTAAAATTTTAAGTCTCCTTTGTTCTAAAACCCCAGAGGCAGGCCATACCTCATGGAAAATAGCCTTCCCCTTTTCTGGTGACTCATGGCCTCCTGATCCTTAAAAAAGCCCCGCTATAGTGGTGAGTTTTTCTATTAATCTTTAATTGATGACTTATAGCCTAGTTTCCTGGCAAGAGACCCCCCGGTGATGTATTTTCTGTTAAAACTTTTTCCAGGTAGCCGTTTTTCTGAAGACTGGCCAACTGCCGCGGGGTGGTCAGCCAGCCGTTTCAACCTGATAACCTGCAGACCTATCCCTTTAAAGGTTAAGCCTTGCCCACCAATCAAACATCCTCACCCCACCTGTACCTGCCTATGGCCCCCAATCACATTGTTTTCAGTGTCCTAACCCTATTCCCACCTACTTGTGATTTTTCTGTATAAAATTTCCTGTGACCAGAGCTCTGGGTTCGTTCCTCCTTGGAGGTGACTGAACCCCAGCGCGTCGGTTCAATAAATCCTCTTGCGGTTTGCATCGAATTCGATGAGTCTTGGTGATCTGTGAGGCGACGGTTCCGGTGATTAGGCCTTCTCTGGGTCTAACAATACATAAAGACCATCATCTTTAAATAACAAAATATTAATAAATGAAACATTGTCTACTTAAAGAACAGTCATTCAGTACAGCAGTTTCCTATCTGTACAGTAACTTTAACTTACTCAGTTCATTGGTTCCAAGATACATGTCAAAGAACAAGCTTTGGGGCCTCCCTTCAGGCTCAGAGGTAAAGAATCCACCTGGTAATTAACACAAAAGAGTTCCACCCCTGATCCAGGAAGTTCCCACATACCTTGGAGCAACTAAGCCTGTAGGCCACAACTTCGTGTTCCATGTTCGGGAGTCACAAGTACTGTGCACAGGCATAGCGCCCACACATGGTAACAAGAGAAGGCATTAGAATGAGAAGTCCGGGCACTGCAAGTAGAGAGTAGCCCTTGCCTGCCACAGTAACGAAAAGCCTCTGAAGCAACAAAGACCCAATGCAACCGAAAATAAAAAACATTTTTAAAATGTAATGTATTGGTATGAAGAAAATCAATATTATTTGAAAACCTATTAACCAGAGTCAGAGATAGCACTCACAAAAATGAAAAGTAAAATTAAAACATATAAGATGTAAAGTAGACAAAAGGATGTCTCTATAGGCAAGACAGGAAGTAAATATATTCTTTAAGCAAAAGAAATCTTTGAGGCAAATTCCCTGGTGGTCCAGTTGTTAGGACTATGCACATACACTGGAGGGGGCACAGATTCCATCCAGGAATGGGGAACTAACATACAACCTGTCACATGGCACAGCGGGGGCGGGGGGGGGGACAGTAACTTCTAACCTTTTCTGTAAAATAGGCAACATTATATGCCACCTAACAGCACTAATTACCTCAATTTTACAAATAAAGGTAGTGCATTCACAGGGTTCCTGTACACAACTCCAGGGAATATGAAAGTAAGTGAGCAGAAGCAGGACTGAAACCGAGACTTACAGATTGATACGTGCTCTGAGCCACCAGGGCCCACTTGGGCAGAACAGAGGACAAAGAGTTACAGTGAACTCCAGGAGTGTAGAAAGGAAACTTCAGATCAGACAAAGAACTGACCTATGTAATTGTGTTACTCAGCCATCCCTCCTGGAAATCGTTTCCAAGGTACTAACAAGATCTCAATTCAAGTCCTGTCTAAGACAGGACCTCAATATCCACTGTCCTTACAGGTTTCCTGAGTTACAATCACAGAAGATCCAAACCACATTCCTGTTACACACACCCCTGAGGGTTGTGGCAAAAGTAGTAACAACAAGAACAGTTAAGGGCTCTGAACAGGAAGACAAATTGAAGGCAGCTCTGTGTAGGATCTGAGACACCAAATGCAATTGAAGAGCTGCCAGTCTTTCCCTTCTTCCAGTGAAGTCTCCCAAGCGCAGCAAATAGGAAAAGAACCAGGCTGGGTCCGAAATAATCTCTGGAGGTGTCAGCGCTGTTCTACACGGACCAAAAAGCAAGCATCAGATGGAATCCAGCACAAAAGGGGGACAAAGAGGAAACAGATCCCTTTGAAACACCTCATCACATGCTTCCCATAGTCAAGCAACAACATTGATAGGAGTTAAATGACAGATTGTTACAGATCATATAGAGACTTTGCCTTTTGGGACCTCTTTCCTTGGAGGTTCACTTTACATAAGAAATCTCTCTCTCTCTCTCTTTTTTTTTTCCCTAGTTAAATCATTTTCTTCATTGAGAAACAGCCACATGCAAGTCAAACATACTTTCTTTCTCCCTAATAAAATGTAATTTTCTGGTAGGAGACTGATGGTCTCCATATTAAATGTCTTAAATGTGTCATCTTCCCCTTTCCATTCCCTGAGATAAGAAATATGTGGGCTCCAGTTGAGGAATTTACACCTAACAAAAACAGGGTAAATAGAGAGTCATTCTCTAATCTCAGGGAACAATTATGGCAATGACAAAGAAAGGGAAAAACCCTGTTTGTTAAGGGAGACACTACACATGCCCAGAAAGGCTTCTTGGAGTCAAAACTCACAGGATAATCCCAGGCCGTAATGAGTCCTGCTCCTCCCAGAAGCCTTCACTTTGAGATCCAACTTGGCTAAGGTGTGCATGCACACTCCAGGGAAGGGTCCTTAGAGAAATTAACCAGGGTGAATAAACAAGGTGATTGGCCTGAGGGAAGATGAAGAGCTGGAAAACCTCCCCTTTGTAAAGAATTTACACTTCCCAAAGGCGTCTCTCTCCCTCTGAGGTTGCCCATGTGCCTTGCCACATGTACTTTTCCTTTCAATAAACTTCTTCCTTTACCCTTCATCTTCTGCCTCATCAACTGAATTTGATGGACACAGAAGGACAGACAGAGACCATAGTTTTTTGCCTGAGATTTAAAATGTCTCTTTGACCTTTTTCTTTCCCCTTGGTTTGAAATTCTAATTTGCCCAAGGTTGAGGCCTCAGGCAAAGTGAGTTACATATTTCAAGGACCTGGTAAAAGTTGCATGCTGTGCTAAGCAGCTTCAGTTACGCCTGACTATCTGCAATCCCTTGGACTGTATCCTGCCAGACTCTTCTTTCCAATGGACTCTTCATGCAAGAACACTCAGGTGGGCTGCTATTCCCACCTCCAGGGATCTTCCTAACCCAGGGGTTAAACCCACCTTTTCCACACTTGCACGCAGGTTCTGTACCATTAGAGTCATCTGGGATGCCCTGGTAAAGGTTAATTCAAGCTTTTTTCTAGGCTAGCTGTCTCAACGAGTTAGTTGCTTTTAACTCCATGTGCAAAAAGAACCAGTTGTGGACTTTCAAAAAGAAAAAAAAAAAATCATTTTAACCAGTTTTTTTTCCAGAGTCTAGAGAATATCACAGCTATCCTATGTCAAAAAAGTTACCTTTTCTTTCTATAGTCATAGTTTTGTAGCTAAAATACAGATCAAATAGTGCTCAAATTGACTGTGAAAACAAGGGCAGATGGGCGGATAAAAACCTTGGATTATCCCTCTGGAGAAATGGGGATCTTGGATTGTTCAGAAGAATCTGAGATGGTAAAAAAACTTCCTAGAGCTGGGGGCAGGAGTGAGGGAAG